>JARHVA010005719.1:0-2500 GCA_037957365.1 Torreya grandis
AAAAAATTTCTATTTCATGTAAATAAATACACTTGGTGTTTAAATAACATCTTTTTTTTCCTAAGTTTTTATAGAGATTTTACATGTATGTGTGCTTGTTTGTTTATGAAATAGAATTTTGTTTCAAACTAAAAATGGATTATCTCAAAGCTAATTTTTTTTTTTTGTTTCTATAAAATTTACCTAATGCATTAATTCAAGACTAATTGATTTAAATATACCCTAATATGAAAATGCAAATAATAAAGATTTAAACTATTATTTTTGGTGTAGGAGAGAGGAGAGAGGAGAGAGCAAGAGATTAGAGATTAGAGAGAAGAGAGGAGAGAGAAATATTTATTTTTCTTGTATATGATTTTTTTTGAATGAAAAATATAATTAATTAATTTAAAAAAAAAAAAAAAAAAAAATTCTAATATAACAAATTAATAAACAAAATTGAAATTGATAACCCCCAACTTGATCAAGGTGAGACTAGTTGGAAGCAAATATTTTTTGTAGAAAAAATTATCCTCATGTAACTAGCTCCTTAATTTATCAATCATGACCCTTGTAAATATATAAAAAAAGGATGAAATATAAATAAGGTAAATAAGGACACAATATTTTAAAGAGAAGCTAATTAGTGGTTAGGTTGATTCATAGATTAGAAAATGATTGGTTATTGATTCATATGAATTATCCTCTCCAAAAAAATTGTATCATGACCACAAAGATAACCAAAGGTGGATAAAAATATTTAAAAATTTTAAATTAGGTAGGCTAGGGTTTTTTATAACTTTGAAACACCAATCTTTAAAGGAAAATTTATATCCAAAATTCATCTAAAACTGACTATACTTGTAAGAGAAATATGGAGTCTACAAGGGTGAGTTCAATTGTTAGTTAATTGAAATTCAAACTAAGGAAGGATAGGGGATGTGATAAAAATAAAAGTGGGAGTGATTTGGGTAGTCGAATGAGATGAACTCAAAGTGAAAAAGAATAAAATACAAATAAAAGCATGTAAAACACATGAAAAAATCAATTCTCGAGATATATTTTTAAAAAAAATGGATCAACCATGACCTAACCACCATTATTTGTAGGTGATGATTGCATAGATATCACTTTCCATGATAAAACAACCTATTTTTAAAGAAAACCATCATAGTTAATTATGAAACCACCACAAAAATGACACTATTATTAGTGATGATTATGAAACCACCATAGTGGAATTATCACCAATGGATTGTTTTTATAACAAAGAATGGCATAATATGTCATGAAGGAGGTAGTTCAAATACTAAGTAAAAAATACTCAAATAAATAAATTTTTGAGGTTTTCAAAAAACAAAAGGAGAAGAAAAGAGGCAAATAATTTTAGAAAGGACTAAGTATGATTATATTTTTTGGTATCATTAGATTCATTTCAAAAAAATTGTACCATATAATTTTTGGGTGAATACATATTTCCCTCTTTAGGATGATGCCTAGTCATACATTGATAGGGTTATGGTCTTGATTAATGACCTACATAATAGAAAGATAAGGTTATAGATACCTACCTTACCTATTTTGGTGATGCAATAAATCTAACCAAGACTATATGTAACTTGCATATAAAAGATGAGAATCAGGTGCAATTTAATAAAAAAGTGTAAAATGTACTACTTAATCAAAACATGGATGAGTTGTACTTCCATATTTTATGTGTGGAAGATCATACTACCTAAGTCATCCCACCATGGGATCAAATCTAGTGCCAAGTTGTCATGATTCCTACAAAACTATAAAAACATGCTAAGAGAGATATATCAATTTTAAAATCATTAATTATTAACATGAATCATGTAAATTTGGAAAAAAATATGATCTAGAGATATTAAATACATGAGTTTATAAAGTAAAACTACCAAAAATAGTAAGTTCTAAATCATAATGGCTAGTTTTAAAAGACTATATATTCAAAACTTGCTAATAATAGAATCCATTTATGAAAATTGCATTTTGACAAAATTAGAGACCTGGGTTGACAATAAGGTAATTGATCCGAAAAGTATATGAATTGATGAACACATAAAGGAGATGGAAAATATACGAGTTGGAGGTGGAGCGGTTTAGGCCAAGGCTAGTTTTCATTGCTTTTGTGTTTTTACCCCAATTTACAAAAAAATCATCAATAATTCTATTAGATCCATTAATTCTTGAAATATATCATAGAAATGGGATTTGGAGACTAGGAATACTAGTGATTAACTATTTTTTAATGTAGAACTATCTATTGGGATAGTTATGCATAAGATGTTTGTGTACCAATGTAACTCACATATGTGGAGATAACTCACCATATAGGACATATAAATAGATTAGAGTTATTGGATGAAGACCCTATAAGATAAAACTAAAGTAAAAGGGTTTTGAAGAACTTTGGGCCACTATTGAACATGAGACTCATATCATTGTGCTTTTTTTTTGGATTTTTGAGATGTTTGACTCACTTTCCCTCTACAAAGGT
>JARHVA010005719.1:7500-290000 GCA_037957365.1 Torreya grandis
CCTATTATGTTAGTTTTATACCAACTAAGTCTAATTTTTGTTTGACTATTTTCCACTATGTTTTCTTGAAATTGAGCTTCGTATTATGTACATGCATTCTATAAAATATACTATAAGTGCATTTATATGTCCTAATATCTATGACAAACTTATGTGAATTCCACCTCTTTTGAGGTGAGTTATTAAACCTATGCAAGAATTGTGCTCAAAAGAGAAAGCTCTACATGATATGTGTTATACTAAGCATATATGATATATGAGTAATAAACCAATATAATGTATATACATGTTATCAAAATTTAAGATAATTTGAGTATAAATTTGTAATGTGTGATTTATATTAGATATAACATTCACAAGACTATAAAGATAGATATACCAATGTAATCATGTGTATAAACAACAAATCTATGTAATAAACTGGGTAACTACCTAGGGGGATGGGGCATGATGTCCATCAAATCACCCAAGGAGGAAGGAGAGATGGATGAGGTCCATCATGGCATCTAAAATTGGAGTGTACAACAAGAAAGAGACAAGTTTCATGGACTTGATGAATATATGAAATCATACATACAACACACATGAGGCACACAAAGTAGGCCAAGGAAGAACAATACAAGGTACATGGGCACATGTCACTTAATTAGAGAAATAAATATATATAATGACATGTTAAAATATATGAATATGTAAATAGCAAGCAAGGTTGGATTATATCTTCATGGAATGACATGTTCAATTATCCACATACATAATCAAGAAGGTGTACACAAGGACATGTGCATATGTCCAAAGCATACATATAATGAAAGTAAGTGGTGTAGATCCATATAACACTGGCATATTCAAATCCCCACAAATATATATAGAAGCATAGAATTACAATCAAGTCTAAACTAATAAATCTATAAATTAAAGTGTGCATGAACATATGGTATAAATATGTATAAGATAAAATATGTACATAAATTGAGTCTAGAGTAGTAGTAGTCAGTAAAAAATATGAGTAGTGTAGGATGCTTCATATCAAGATAATAAAAATGTTAAATATATGATGTAGAGTATATAAATATGTAACCTAGAAATTGAAACTATGTATAGGATGCCCCCAAATGGGTGAATGTGTCAAATGAAGAATTTGTGTATCTATGTATGTGCCCCTAGTGGGTATATAGTAGTAAATCTAAATTTTTGTGGTAGACCTAGGTTTTGTAAGCATCTAGAAAAAAATGAAAAACACAATTGAATCATGTATGTGTGATAAAATCAACTATACTAAGATAGCTAGCATATGTAATACCTGACAAGTATCAAAAGTGTAAACATGTAAATGCATACAATCTATAATTTGTATTTTTGAAGTAAATATTTGATTTTTTTATATTTTTGACATATTATATTTTTTATGATTTTTAGATGTAATCTATGTACAAACAACATGAAAATGAAACTATTTAAAATGATCAAAAATAAAGGAATCTACGTACAAGCAGTGGGGAACATATTAACCAATGAATCTCATGAGAGACTCACTATCAAGGTGTCATGTATCAAACAAATGAAGAATTATCATGAATGATGTATGAAAGGGTATCTATGTTGATTGATTTTGAGTAGGGCTATGAATATATGGAGCTTGATGAACTGGACTATGGACTATGGCATGCACTATCTAAATATTGATAGAACCTTAAATAAGTGACCATAATTCACATGTTGTGTAGGTGTAAGAATAGACTTTAGAACTAATGCTACTCATGGTATACTACTAGTAAATATATTATAGAATCTATAGTAAATATCTTAATTAGTTGTCATGATGAAAATGTGTTCCATTGTGCATTATATCTTGCAAATATCTTAATTCATTATTGTACTAATAGTGTGCTCTAATCTATATGATATCTTACAAAAATATTATTTTATTATTTTATTTAGATTTTGTTCTAATAATAATGATCTATACCAAAAATATTAATTATTTAGCATAATAAGACTATGATCTAAGGTCTATCATTGTTTCTAAATACCTTAATCAATTGTCATATTGAGACTATGATCTAAGCTTTGTGATTATTTCCAAATATCTTAATTAGTGTCCATACTAAGAATATGCTGTAATCTCTATGATTTTTTCCAAATATATTAATTAGTGGTAAAACTAAAACTATGTTGTGATCTTTGTGAATTGGTTTCCATCTTTGTTAAACATGTGGTGCATGAGATCTCACATAAGTAGGTTTCTTATAAACCACATGGCTTGTTAGATGAGTAACTAATGGTTAATTATAAAGAACATTCTAGGATAAATAAATCATATAGGAATGTTATCTAGGATATTTTGGAGAAGTATATATTTATCCCCCCTATGTTAATGTTATCATGCCTCTGTTAACACAATGTTCAATATGATTTCTAGTGCACAACATTATTATCCCAATGTCCATTGATTCTATGATAATTTTAATATGGTTTGATTCTTATTCATTTTAAAAGATGTGATAAATTATTTTGACTATGATGAAGGGTGATCATCCCCTTGTTTAATAATGTGAATAATACGTCATGAGGTTTATCTCTATCTAAAAAATGTATGGCCCAATTACTAGTGTCCTATGTTCTATCCATTATAGGAGATGATTTGTAAAGTGGATATTTTCATTTGTTTTGTATCTTTAATGGTTTTTATCATTTCAATTTTATCTTAATCATAGGTGTATTATGTGTTTGTACCATATTGGATGATTTTGACTATGAGAGATCAAAATCTAACTCTATTTCTGAATGTGTCTCAAGTAGTCCCAACTTCTTATCTAATGTCATAACTATGTAAAATAGATGCCAAAATTATTTGGACTCATATAACAATTTATCCTTAAGAGGAAAAATGAGGCATGTATCAAATATGTATTATACCTATAAATATGTCATCTATTAGATCAGATGTTATATACATGATTTGAATCATAGAATGTAATAATTTATTATTTATGACATTCCCTAGTGTAGTGAAGGCAACCTCGCATATGTGATTCAAGGTCCCTTGTTCTAAATATAATGCAAGATAAATACTTATTATAACTCATCATATGTGTATTAAACCACCGGGGAGTGAATGATGAAACCAATTAATGTCTCACCCTCTAGAGTATATGGAAATAATTGTAAGAGAATCAAACTATGAGTGACATGTGTTATAGCCTTTTTATAGGCTTGAAGGTGAAAGTATGAATCTCCATGTTCACTAAAATTTAGTAATGATATTATCTATAGGTTTGGTGATAAATATTTATTGAATACTATACATAGGATAAGATTGTCATGGATGGAATTGGAATCAACCCAAGAGTAGTATGATTTACTTTCCAAAGTGAGATGGTGTACTTGTTTTTTTTAAATCACCCATGGCATGAATTAAGGAGATTATCTCTTGTGAAGGTATATTAGCATCATCAATATGTTCATTTAATTATTGAATCTTGTTATTAATTTTAGACATTAGTATACTACTTCGGGGATCTTTAGTTTTACTCATTGTAACCATTGGAGGGGTGATAGCTTGGACCTGGTGAGAGGGAAATGGGATATTACCCTCATAGAGGTTATAATTAGGAATGGGTTCTATTGTATTACTAAGGGGTGAGGGAGATTCATTGGTATATCTTATATTTTTAATTGGTAAATAAGTATCACATGTTAATAGAATAGAAGGCACCTCATTATGATGAAAATGTTAAGTATGTAAACTAGCTGTAGGTATGTAGGTCTATACATTGTTATCTAAAGACACATTATAATTTGAGTGAATATTTGATAAGAAATCAATTTTATAATGAGAGAGGGTTGAAGTAGGGAGATAAATAAAATGTTTAGACTCAATGTATTATTCACCAAAATCTTAGTAATCATCATTATTCCAAGTTTCATCAAAATTAGATTGTAATTCACTTGTATAAGTAAAAGTAGAAGAATTATCATTTGTATCTCACTAATAGAGAGAGTAGAATAATATTTTATTTTTTTACTACTATAAAATATATCATCATGTGAAGGTGAAATGCAATACATGTCTTCACTAGATATTAGTAGAATGCATGTATGATCATTTTTTAAATCTTAGAGCTAAGGTTAAAATAAATAGAAATCATGTTTTCATTTGTTACATTAAAAAATGTGAGAGGAGTTAGATATATTTGAATTTTCTATAGTTTTCATATAATCATTATGTTGAGCTTGAAATATAAAATAAGGTGAAAAGATAATATCATCCACTTTAGTTTGTGCATCAGTAAAAAGTGTAATATCATTTGTATATGATTTTTAAAATTAAGTTGGGAAGGGTAAAGAATGTACATTTAAATTTTATATGCTAGGAACATCATGTATAGTGTTACTTGAACCATGCAAAGGTAAAATAATTTTATTATTCTTAGACTAATTTAATTTGAATAAGGATGTAGCAAAAATGATTAAAAAACTAAGATCACATTAAAAAAAAGAACTACCAACAAGGGGTTCTTTTGGCCTTATATTTTTAGTTTATATTTTAGAATTATGAGAAGAGAGATGACAAAAATAATAAGATGCATCTAATCTATCCTCATCATTACTTTCATTATCATGTTCATTAAAATCATCATATTCATTATTACAAAAATAATCATGATCATCATTATAAATTAAATCATGCTCATTATCATCTATTAGTGTGCAATCTTGAAAATTTGTCCATTCATTTGTACAATTATGTGAAAAAATTATAAATTGATCAAATAGGTGAGGGGCAAGAGGTTTCTTGGAAGTCATTTTAAACTTGTCAAAAAAGAGAATGTGAAGAATGAACAATAAGTAAATAATAGGGATAATATAATCCAACATAAATATATTTTAAATTATGCTAAATATTCAACTGAATGTGTATGAAAATTCAAAAAAAATCTTGAAACCCTACGACTAATTTTGTAGTGTTTGAGGACCTATAATGTAGATCTAGGGTTTAGAGGGTTTTTGACAAAAAATTTAAATATTTAGTCAATGAAACCCTAATATAAGACTGATATGGATCATTTAGGTTTTGTAAAATTAGGAAAAATTAAATTTAAATAACCTTAAATTATTACACAAAAATGGAGAAGTCAAACCCTAAGATGGAACTAGGGTTTTAAAGCAGTTTTCAAAGTAAGTCAGGTTCACCAAATGAATTAAAAATTTCAATTTATGGAGTGTAAACCCTAGGTTGTTAAAGGGTCTAAGTATAGTCAATTAGGGTATAGAATATGTAATAAATATAGCCACTTATTTATGAAATAATTGAGTTAATTTGATATTTCTAATAATAGCATTGAATGGCACAACTAAATACTTAGCTAGAAACTAACTGAGATAGATGATCTAGAGGCTAAAAATGCCACAAAATCTGATTAGGGTATTGTAAACAAAATATAGGTGTCATAGATTCTCATATATATTAGAATCATACCTTAGACATTAGTGTTATGGTGAAGGTGTCCACTTATGGTGTTAATGTCCAACTTCTAAACAATTTCTAAGTTTTGCAGATTAGATCATGTTTTATCTCTAGTCTAAATTTCAGGTCTATGTGATGAATACTTTTTCTTATAACTCAATTTTCCTCTAAAAAAACTAGGTTTTAATTCTTATAAGGGTTTAAATAAACACCATGAGAAAAAAGAGTTAGTGAATCTAATGTGTTGAACATGTGATCCACAACCCTATGTGGGCACATTACCTTCATACCAATAAATTAAGAAGGGATCAAGCCAGATGTAGTTCACCCACCTAAGTGCTTGGTGTAAGTGCAAGTGAATGTTAGTATGAGTGTTGGTTTGAGTGATTTTGAGTGTGACTTAAGACTATATATCTAAGTATTTTTATCTTAAGAATATTATGGATGGTTGTATACAAAATTAGGTCATAATAGGTATTGATAACCTTGAATGTGCACAACTTGTTTTGAGCTTGTTTCTATGTATTTTCATCTAGTGGATAAAGGATTAAAAGTCATGTATTTATACTGATATGTTGCTTATATGTGGTTTTAAATAGGTCTAGGCTAACCCTAAGTGCATTATGAATTGAAACTATATTTTTTGGAGCATAAAATGGGAAAGGACAATAGTGCCAAAGTAGGACAATAGTGTTGTGGAATTATTGTACACTTATGGTGATAGTGTCTAGGTGGAAACATTTGAGGCACTAAGGGATTATTTCCCTAGGGAAGGGTTTGGGACTAATTTTGAGATGTCTAGGGATGTGTGTGTCCCACATGAAATCTAGATAAGTGTCCAAATAGACCCTAAGATAGGTCTAAGGATAATCTAGGGGTGGGTGGTCTCAAGTAACACTCTTGGAACTCAAGTGTAATTTTGAGATGATTACACTCTCTATGGTCTTATTCTCTTGTATGAGGGAGAGAGGACCCAAAATTGATAGTTTTAGGGTATTCATTAGAAATGATGTTGATTTATATAGTGCTTGTGGTTAATGTAAAATAATTTACTCAAGAATTATCATGGATTAGGAAGGATGAATGGTTTGGATATCTATTTTAAAGTCTACACTATGATCTAAACAATTGATTGCCCTTGCATGATAGGGTGTTGAATGACTACACTAAAGATATGGGGATCATCAAGATCTTTTGTGGGGTTGACCTCATTCCCTAAGATTTATATCATGGTAATGTGATGGTATGCAACACTAGGGTTAAGATACTCTAAGCCAAGACATGCGTGAGGAGTATAATTTTTTATCCTATAAGGATCAAATAGAAGTTTGATTAGTTTGTATATTTCCATGATAATGATAATATCAATTATAGACTTGGTAAATATGGATGACATTATCATGGTATTTTATTCACTCACTTTTCTATTATTTTAAATCCCTTTTCTTTTATTTTTTCATTTGGTGGGGGAGTAAGAATTTTAACACCCCTTATTAATACAACTACCTTCGTTTATAAGGGGTCTTTGTCTTCAACCAACTATGGGGGATTTTCCACATAATTATTGGGAAAGTGATCATCAATGTACAAACCTAGTTTTTTATCATGGTCATTTGAATGACATCAAATGTCTTAGGGTATCCTTGAGTAATGAAAACTTTACTTAAGTATAGGAACCTAATTTTTTATAAAAAGTTAGGATGGATTTCATTCATCGTGTGGATATAAGTTTTAACCAAGATCATATTGTTGTAGTTTGTTTCTCTATCAATCACATAAAATTATGTCAACACAATTTTAGGGCCCAAAGTTATTGGAATCATGATGGTCCCTATTGAGATAGACTTGAAGCTATCATAACCTCGTAAAGTGTTCCTAGTAGTATAAAAATTATTTTATCCATACCCAAAATTCATAATAAATGAAAATGGTACCATGTTTACAACCACCCCATCATCAACCATTTTTCATATTAGATAATTATTATAGACTGATACTTACATATACAAGGTTGGATCTCTCATGTACATTTTTTTACATGTGGAGTTAGACTCTATAGGTTGAAAAAGTAGCTAACATCTCTCTAATTTTTCTAGGTGGGAATATATTGAAAGTAATATGATTGATTTGATATTATGGTGGAGATCTAACACTAGATAGATGGACCAATATTAAGGCATAAAGTAATGTTGAATGATGGGTAGGAGAATTTTTAAGTAGGTCTAGGAAAGATATATTGGAAAATGCCTTTATGAGATCATAATTAAATCATAGTTCCCCACTAGTTTGTGGTTGTCATCAATCTCCAATAAATTTATCATGTAAGGGTTTGTGGGTTGATACTCTCTTGTGTGAGTAACAATTTTCATATCTTCCTTGATTTCAAGTTTCATGATTATTACTATGTAAGTTTTTCCTTGTGGTCCTAATTGGGGATCCACATCAAGGTTGATTGTACTATAGGTAAAGGCCTCATCATCATGAGTAGCAATCAGTGGGGGTTGGTTAGTTTTGTTACCTTATGGTTGGATATGGATGGTGAGTTTTTTGTTGGTATAGAATGAGGTTTTAATAAATGACCAAGTTAATATTTTGAAGTGTTATGGGACCAGTTGATTGATATTGAGGGTTTTCATTGACATTCCCTAGGAACATGTCTACAAATTTTTTCCTTGATTTCTCAGGGAGTCTTTGAATGAACTAGTTGTATTACCTATAAGCACGAGTATCATGTCTAATGAATATATGAAAAATGTAGTAGACATTAGGATTATAGTCTTGAGGCCTTTGATTTTGGCCTTGTTAATTGAACCTTTGTTATTTTTTTTATAGTAGAAGCATTTATTCTGATCAGGATCAGTGTTTTGAAAATAATTTTGAAGCTAGCCTTGGTTTTGATTATTACATTAGGTGTTATAAGTAGGGAAGTTAAACTAAACCACATGAACATCAAGTGAAGGGTTTTGATCTCTTATGCCCATATTTTTATTGTTTTCCTAGTTATTATTATTTATGGGATAATTATATTATTGTTAATTGTATTTTCCATTTTATTTTGATCTATGACACCATCTATGGTGGCATTGTAGTTCATGTTTATAACCTTAGGAACTTGATTTATAGTATTGTTATAATTGGAGTTTTGAATTCCTCCATTATTATGGTTTGGGACGACTATCTTTTTGTTTGTCCTATAAGTATTATGACCACTATTAATGGTCTATTGCCTAATTTTGAGATTAATTTCAAGTGATTCCTTGATAACTATCATATACTAGTCTTTAGGAGTTTGTTAATATATAAGTATTTGAAAAACTTGGCCATTTATTGGCATAAATAATGAATAGACCCCTCAGGAAGTGATAATACCAATTGAGGTTGTTTATTTCATGGGTTTTAGGAAAAAATAGGAATAACCCTATCCTAAGGAAAGATATCTTTAATAATATTAGTGTATGTATTAACATGCACATTAATATATCTCTCTCCCTTGAATTTAGGGTGGTCATGTAGGGGATATGGTATTTTAACTCCTCATATGTTATGATCAAGGGGTTCTTTTAAGTACTCAATGTATGTCTCCATGTCATTGAATTATATTAAAGGCATGATATAATAAGATTAAATGGGTGGGATTGGCTAAAGGTTACTCGTATAACCAACAGGAGTAAAATGGGGTGATTAGTAAGGCGATGTGGAGTAGTCCAAAAAGTAATTATCTATCTGAGTGAATTTAGATAACATATGATACTAAGGAGGAAGAGTTTTAGATGAATAAAGGCTAGGTAATATTTGAAAAGGTGTATAAGTGGGTGGAACAAAACTCAGAGGCATATAAGTTGGTATATGGTTTATTGACAAAGGGGGAGTATACATGAGTGATACATAACTTAGAGGGATGTATGTGGTGGTTTTTTACCACCATTTTATTTTAAGGAGTGCAAGTGTAGACACTTCCCATAGGATTGAGATAATGTAGTTGATATGATGGAAGAATGTTATAAGTTGTGAGATTTGGGTTGCCATGAGTAAGTATGTCCCCAAGATATTGGTTTGAATCATAACTAATAAGAGGTGGTTTATATGGATACAAGGATAGTTGGTAAGTTACCACTAGAGTAGGAATAGGATAGGAGTGGCCTTGGATTGGGAGGTTGGTTGGGGTTTAGTGGCCATCACTTGATTTAGAAAGATTTTTTTACTCTCTAAATATTAAATACAACCCACAAAGGTTGAGATGAGTTCACTCAAGGAAGAAATAATTATGGTTTTGATAACCTCTTTGGTAGAAACTATATGAGGTATGATTTTATGACCACCAATAGATTGATTCCAGTTAGAGGATTGTGGAGCCATTATTTTTTTCTCCTATGGGATGGTAGGTTCTTGGTTATTTATACAAGGATTCCAAGGCATTTGTATTCTACTCAGTTCATCTTCTAAATTAAAAATTCTATCAATGTATTGATCATATCTTTCCACACTTTGGGTATCTAGGCTTTGTAGGATAATTGATAGTCTTGTCACAACATGAGTATTGGCCCCACCTCCATTGATAAAAGACATGTTATAATTAGGGTGATTACTAGAATTTTCTAATGGATCTCATAACTTGTGAACCACTAATCATGATCTAGTTTATGAGTTGAAAGGGTGGTTTTGATATTGGGCTTCCACATTGTTTAGAGTATTATTATTCAACCTATGAATAGATGATTCATGACCAAGGTGAAGACTCCTCTTATAGGTTTGAAATTCTATGGTTTTCTCAAATATGTCATGACTAGACATATTTAGGGAGTAGATAATACTCTTGTAATATGAATGAAAGTAAAAAGTGGAGAAAAGAGAGAAAAATAGGGATACATAAAAGGCTATATCTTTCACATCAATTTCACCAATTTTTATGCATGTAAAAATCACACACTATCATTTGCACTTGACTTCTCAAGTCTTGGATAAGACATCCAACATAATGGATAGATGATGGGTAGAACTAAGGATTAAGTTAATTATTTGGTGGAATGGGGTTCAAAATGACAGGTGGTGAAGTAAGATAAATTTGGTAGAAAAAGAGTTATGTTGTGTCACACTACTCATTTAGAGCATTAAACTAGGTGACAAAAAACTCCAAATTCCCATAGAGTTAAAAATTAAAAGGAGGTGAAACTCTTAATATATACTAAAAATGTCAAAGTGAGAACTATCAGTTTGATGACTTAGGGGATATGATCGACTATATAAATTTGATTATTCCCTATCAATGTCACATACAAATTTTAATTATATATGATGAGGTTAGTTCCAAGGAGAAAATAAAAATGGGATTAGGATTGCTAGGTGATGATGACATTATATTAGAAGCCTCAATTTTGTAGAAGGGAAAATATATGTGGATCAAGGATCTTCTAATATTATTCTAGAGTTTTGAGATAATATACAATAATGTGTGGGATCATTGTGGAATGGATAATTTATCTCTTGAGATTAGTGTTAATGTCAGAATGAATATTGGTTTTAGTACTTGGGGATCTAACTTTATGTAAAAGGTCTTATTTATAGAGATAAAGATGATCTAGGAGAGTCGTCTAAATAAAAAGGTAATTTAATTTTAATTTTAAGATCTTTTTTGAAGGTAGTATGAGATAGGACTTGTTGTTATGTAAGAATAAAGGTTTTAGGATGATTGTGCTCATTTGAAAAAGGCTTGATTGTTTTTGTTTTTTTTTGAGTTTTTATAAGGTTTTAGCTGAAAGATAGTAAGATAAAATACTTGTTTTAAATAAAATAATGAAATAAAATAGTAATGAATAACTATAAATATTGTGAATTGGAATATTCTTTGGATCAAGAATCTAAATTTGAAAAACAACTCTTTATTTTAGTTAACAACTCAATACAATATTATCTAAGTGAAAAATCTTAAAAAAGATGTTTGGTGATTCCTTAAAAGTGATATCTTTCTGTAATGGATGAGGAAACCACTCTCCATCTTCTTCTCTAATGTTAATTTGTTGGCAATGTTATGTATTTATTTCTTCATCTCTTTAACATTGTTTGGGATAGACCTAATTATTTTTTTGACCTCATCTTTCAATGTTATTTCCTTTAGTACTCTTCAGCCCTCAAATTCCTATCATCCATCACCCTTATACATATATTTTGGGGCATATATTAGAAACTTAATGATCAAAACTTTAGGAACAATAAATATTATCTCTCAAGGTGGTAGCCAAAAGTTTTGAGGCTATCAAATATATTTGGTGGGACTTTAGTAAAAAATTTAATTTATCTCATCCCACCTCATAAATTCATATTATTAAAATATTAAATCTCTCATTGGATAAGACAAATATCTCTCTCAACCTAAAAATTGACAAGAATAATATAATATAGAAGAAACCTCTATAGAATTGGTACAAACTCAACTTTGATGGAATAGCTAAAGATAATCCAAGAAATGTTGGGGTTGCTGTTATAATTAGATATTCTTAGGGTAAATTAGTGGTAACATATGTTGGTCCAATGTGATACCAATATAACCATGTTATATAATCCACTACCACTCTCTGGGGCATTCAGATGGTATTTTATCTACAAGCTTACCAAATCATCTTTGAAGGTGACTCAATGAACATTATAATTAACCTTAAAGGTTCATATATTTAAATTTGTATTGTTTCCAATATCATAAGTGGTTCTTAAGTAAATTTAAATACCTTTGAGGATATTCAAATAATTCATAATTACTAGGAAGGCAATAGGTTCATTGATTGTCTATCAAATTTTAGGGTCAATATCCAAAACCTCACCAAATGGACTCAACTTGATCAAATCCCTCCCAATTTATCTATATTTTTAAGGAAGAAGCAAGACATTATATTTAAGGTATATGATATTATAAATATTGGTCCCATGAGAAATAATCCTTACACCTTAAACATCATTGATCCTATTATGATGTGTATACTTTAAACAGAATTCCTAATTATGACTCCATCTACTTTTTTCATTGAGACAAATTGATTTAATTTTGATGATTTGGAACTGATTTAATGATAATTTTTTAAATAATTTTAATTATACTTATGGTGAGAGATATATCAACTTTTCAAGATAATATTTTTTTATGTTCACATTCTCTGCTAAACTAAAGTCAATTTTCCACAAAGGCAACAAGGGGATTTTGTATTATGTGAAGAAAAAGGGTGGATATAAATTTAGGTTTAAACCTATTTAATGTAATAATATCAAGTAATGAACTAAAATTTATCTCAATCTTAAGTAAGGTTGTCTCACTCCTATCATTGAACACATTCGCACATTCATGGCTATGACCCTCAGCTCACCCTTGATTTTGCCAAGTCCTAGACTGACATGATTTTTCAAATGTGCATATGCATGCTTAAGGTATCCAAATATATAATTTAATCAATCACCAATATGGTTACAAGGGGTGATAATATTTTCAAGAATATAATCCAAAAAAACAATTAGTCCAAGCCGTTTTCAAGGCCAAGGAGTGTATTCACCATTCTGATATTGGGTTCCTTATAACTATCCTCCCTTACCAATAGGATGGGATTTTCCTCTAAATCATGAATTATATCACTCTCAAATGAAATTACCACATCATCTAAATGCACCATATTCTTTTGGTAAACCATTTCAAGCATAACAACCATATTAGCCTTCCCTTTTTCCTTCTTGTGTCTTTGGAAAGTAATATTATGAACTCCTAGGAGGAAAACATAAAGGTCCTTCTACATCAAACCATTGTTTTTATTCTAATTAAATTTTATCTCCCCATGGTTGAGCCATCCATTACTTATAATTATGGTCATGAAGGTTCAATTTATGGTTTTGAACACTTTTTCAATTATGATGAAATGCATATGGATGATAGATGGGAAAAAGATGAGACCCTGGCCCATTTCACTAATAGCATAAAAATTGAACATCCTAAAAAAGTCACTGAGAATTTTAAATCTAATTTATGGGACAAACCTAAAGGGCATGGTTGATCCAAATTAACCCCCATAGATTTTCATGGAAACAATAAGCTTGTGACTGTTACCACTATTGACAAGATTTAAAATCTTGAAAATACTTGCCTCACCTAGCTTTACTTCATTAAGGATATAATAAATTAATTTAATAAATCCAAACAAGCCATTTTTTATATTCAACTCAAAGGCCAAGATAAGGAATTCAAATAGGCCATTTACAATAAAAACCAAACCCCTCCATTTTTAGGGAGTTATGTATAAGAAGATGGTGGAAATCAAGGAAATTTAATGGCTTAGGGTTTGAGCATCCCTAAGGTGGTTGAGGTAAAAGGTAAACACAACAAGGAAAAATTATTTAATAAATGGGATATGGATAAAAATACTAGTGGACCATTTAAATAAATTGAGATAATAAAAAATGCAAGAGAAACTCCCTCCTAAAAAATAAGATACCATACTTGACATCACTGTCTTTGAGAAATAAGAAGACATGGAAGTTGAAATATGCTTCAAATGCATGTGTTAAATTTTATTTCATTTTATCTCTACTTCTAATACCTTTGGTTTGTTTTTTTAATCTTTTGTTGATCTTTCGATCTTTATTTGGCATTTCTTATTATGGGCTCCTCACTTATATTGTTTTTTATGCTCAATTTGGAATTTTATTGTGAACTTGGTTGAGGATCCCTATAAAACCTTTTTTTACCCATATCTAATAAAAAATATAAATAATGTGAAAGATAGAGATGCAATCCTTTATTTATTTATTTTCAATTACTTTTCTAATATATGCAATGCTAATAAAACTAAACTTAATATTAATAATATAAATATTGATTTTTGCCTTTCCTAGATGCAAGTTAAATGAACTTATTTTTGTGTTTTCATATTAAAAATTAATGAATCTATTATGAAAACTAAGGTCTTTCTAACTTGAAATTAAATACTAAAACTAGATTTGGATTCTAAGTAGTGAGACTACCAAGTATCTAGAGATTCCTTTGTATATGCAAATTAAAATGAGTTTTTAGTGTTTACAATTAATTCACACTAAGTTTAAATTATTTGTTTGAAATAGAAGTGAATATTTAAGTTCTAATTTTCTAATTTTATGAGTTCAAAACAATGTTTCTATTTCATGCAATTAAAAAAATTAATGTTGAAATAAAACCCTTTGTTTGACTACATTTTTCAAGAGTTTTTACATACCTGTGTGCTTATTTTTTGGTGAAATAAGAGCTTATTTCAAACTTAAAATAGGTTTTTTTAAACCTCAAAATATTATTTCACTAAACTTTACCTAATTCCTAAATTTAATATTGAGTTCTTTCAAGAGATAGTGATATGCAAATACAAATAGTAAATATCTAAGTTATTGTTATTGGTATATGCGAGAAAAGAGAAATAAAGATTTATTTTCCTATCTATTACCATTTTAGAATGAAAAAAATCTAATGAATTAAAAATAATCTAAACTATACTAATCTAATAAATTAATAAAATAATTAAAATTGAAACCCCCAAACCTGATCAAGGTGAGACCAGTTGGAAGTAACGATTTGTTGTATTAAATGTTATCATCATGTAGATATCTCCTTGATTGTTCAATCACAACCCTTAGAACTCTAAAAAAATGATGAAAAGGTAAAAATTAAAAGACACAATATTTTAAAATAAGAATATCTAAATACTAGTTGGTTTGATTTACAAATAGCAAATAACTTGTTGATTTGTATGAATTATCCTCTCTAGAAACTATGTAAGATTACCATGAAGATGACAAAAGGTGGAGTAAAATATTTTTAAAAACTAAAATTAGGTAGGATAGGGTTATGTAGATATTTAAAACACTAAGCTTCAATGTAAAATTTTGATCCAAAATAAATCTAAAATTGAGATACTTGTAGGCATAACATAGAGCCTATAAGGATGAGTTTAATTGTTGGTTAATTGAAAGTTAAACATAAGAAGGATTGGGAGTGATTAAAATAAGAGGGGGAGTGATATGGTTAGTAATGAGGTGATCTCAAAGTGAAAAATATGAAAATTCAAATAAAATCATGAAAAATCAACCCTTGGGCTCTATTTTTTTTAAATGGATCAACCATGACAAAACCACCACTATTTGTAGGTGATAATTGCATAACTACCACTTTTGTTAACAAAACTACATTATTTCATAATGGAACCACTAAAGTAAATTAAAAAAACATAATGAAAAAAATGATTTTTTAGTGATGATAAAGAAACCATTATAGTGAAAGTGTCACCAATATGGTGGTTTTATAAGGAGAGTGGCAATTATGTCATGAAAAGTGGTAGTTTTGTCATGGAGGTAGTTCAAAGACTAAGGAAAAAAGACTCGAGAAATAAAATTTTGAGGTTTTCAAAGATTAAAAGGAGAATAAAAGAGGTAGATAATTTTAGAGAGGATCAAATCTGAGCATATCTATTGAGATCATTACATCATCATCATATTTGATTTATAAATGTTGCATTGTGCAATTTTTTGGTGCATATAATATTATGAAAGGGTCTATTGCTAATTGATGAATAGTTGATTCTTAAATTCATGGAAGTGGATAAGGATTAATTTATTAATTTTTGTGGGTTTTTTAAGGATTCATTAGACTCTAACATGTTATTTTTCCTTGGAAATATGAAGACATTTAATATTAATGCCATTTAAGGTTTGGAACTCACTTAAGATGGTTAACATTGATAGTGGGGTAAACACACTTAATTTAAGTAGGTAAGCCTTGTTTATGTATAATCATTCCAATATTCTTGTGCATGGGATGGGCTTTAAGATAAAATTATAGATATTAGTTATAATATGAAATTGTAAAGATTATGAGTTATCAAGGTAAAGATCTATAGATTTGAAGTTATAATGCATCTCCTTGTGAGATTATGATTTCTTTGAGTTATGTGTTGTTATATTTCCATTTGGTTAAAATTGAATAAATATATGAGTTATTGTGGTTGAATTTTATTTTAATTCCACTGTGTAATTTTGAGGTTTGTGTGGTCTAAGATATTTCCTAATTTAGATCCCTAACTACAATTGCATCACTTAGTAGATATAATATAAAGGGAAAGTTGTTTAGGTGAAATTCTTGGATGTGAAAAATAATAAAATATAAATTATTATTTTGGGTAAGATGGAAAACCATGGTACAAGTTTATTATGGTTTTTTTCCTTGGTATGAGAAGTAGATTACATTATTTTAGGGTATTACATTGTGTTTAATTATGAAAATTGTTGTCTTAAATCAAAATCTAAAGTTCAATTTTTTTTCTTAATGGGATTAGATCCCAAATGGTTTTATGTTTCCTGATTTAAATTTTTATAGTTATGGATTTCAAGCCCTAGGTTTTTAAAAACATTGAGTGTTGGCCATTTTGGCCCACATATCAAGCTTTACCTATAGTTGGAGGAAGAATCCTAGCAGTGTCTTAATAAAGTAGAAGATTTAAAGGCTTAGAAATGGGTCTAATAATGCAAATGGAGGGATCCAAGTAGGATCTCATAGTGTTCATAAACATTTAGGGATATGGACTAGATTGAAAAAATCTTGGAAACTCATCAGGACCTTGAAATATTGAATCAAAATGACTTGGGCAAATATAATGAACTAGACCATCATCAAGACATCATGCAAAAAGGAAATGGAATAATTTACTTGTGAATTTAATAAATTAACTTTAGAGAGCCTCATAAGCCAAAATATTTCAATTCCATGGATTTATTCATGGTAGGAACATGAATTTCAAATTTCAAGTCCATGCAAGCTTCCTAGCTCAAGTTGTGAGCAATCAAAGTTGAACCTATAGTATAAGATGTTCACACTAACATCAAGTTTGAGCTCCGTAAAGTAACCATTTAGGTTTAAAATTAATTAAAAGGTTTAAATTTGATCAATATATGATGGTCTGTGTGAGATATCATACTAACACATGAGATCTAATGGTTCATGTTGGGGTTAAACACATCAAAAGGTCCCTAGGTTAAAGCCCTTTAAAGAGCTAAAAGTTGGATGAGATCTTATGGTGTGGGTTAATTGAGTAGATGATCCAATAGTGTGTGATCACTGATAGGAAAGTGGGTCCAATATATATTAATGATCAATGCTCAATCACACTGATTATCTAATGTCATGAGAATTATTGATAGGAAAGTGGGCCCAATGATATCTATGGTTAGTGTTCACTCATACATCTTGATCTAACTATGCAAATGACAGATAACATGTCAAAGGATCTTCATGGTAGGAAATCAATGGATCACATTTTTTCATACCAAGGAGATAAATGGTGTATATAAGGTTAAAAATTTAATATCTAATAGCAAGGATCTACAAGGCCAATGGGAATAAAGATAAGTTGGAGTATTTTGATTGGCATGAGCAATTTTTTATGGACAAAGTCAAACCAAAGGGTAGTTTTTCAACCAAAGAAAATAGGTATTTTAGGGTTATCCCATCACCATTAGAGATCAAAGAAACACCATTAAAGGAACACATTGATGTAGTTAGGTTAAAGGACATAAAGGGACCATCATTAAAACTTAATATGGACCTCTAGATTGAGTGTTTATGTCATCCAGGGTTCATTCTATGACTATGTTTTCTAGTTTTAAAATAAAGATCCATGCATATGGTGAAATATTAGCTATTACAAGGATAAAATAGGTCTATTTGGACCTAATATAATCAATAAATGGGGCTATATAGTTTGTAGGTCTGCATCGATGTAATGACTATAAGAAAACCAGTAGTTTAATATTGGTCTTCCATCTATAGTGGACCTAAGAACATGGGGATGAGTTTAGACATGATCCATTTTGAAAAAGATCTATAATTTTAAATAATTCCATGAAGGCATACATGTAGATCTCAATAGTTTCATCTCCAAGACCAACTACATGAAAAGGACCCTTCTCCCCACTCTTGCATGCCTCAATGAACTAGTGAAGAGTAGTTAGCACTAGGACAAGCTCTAATAGATTGATTTGATGGTTGTAACTACATTGACACTGGAACCCAACTTGGAACAACTTTATCCCATCATTACAACCATAAAGGAACATAAATGAGGGAATAATGTAACTAGGTAACCACTTGAAGTGGCCTAGATCAATCAAAAGGTATGAATGAGCATAATTTGTAGAACTAATTATAACTATAGTTCAAATGTTTAAACTCATTGATTCACATTTTTAGTGCCAAAAATCCCTCTCTCTTCTTTTCTTCTACAAATGTAACCTTTAAGCTATTGTTAAACATCCCTCAGGTTGGTATGACTAGACTCTACCAAAAATTATATTATTCACCTCTTGGATTAATTAATAGAGCATTTTACAGTTGTTTACTAATTTATTCTTGGTGTTTTATATTTATCCAATATTCAAAAGTGGTTTTCATCTTCCCTTTGTAGTTTCATGTTTAACCTGAGTGCTAATAAACTTTTCTTGTAGGTCCTTTAGCATGTCTTAAGGTTGATGTATCAGGTATAGAGTGGATAGTTGACTCTAAGTGCTTCTAATTAAGCCTTACCTTAATTTTACTCTATCTTAAGTCCATTAGATTGACCTATAGGTGAATAACTATTTCTTGGAAACCATTTTAGACATTGCATTAGTTTTATTAATAATATATTAGTGTGATAATGAGCTCAATCTTGAGAGTGTATCTTTGAAAAATTGGTGCATCACCACATGTTAGAATAGGTTTCATGTTATGTAATATCTTGACTCTTTTCACCACAAATTATTTATATCTTATAAATAGAGGTCCAAACTATCATATCTAAGGAATTATCCTCATAAATAACCTTAGAGGTCTGGTCTAGATATAGGCATCTCAGAGCCTTAGATCATTCCCATGTTAGTCTAGGTATGAGTCAGACTTGCACAAATCTAACCTTTATTAGGTGTTATCTGGATAGCTAATAGTTATGGCATGCTTAGTGAAACCACATAATTATATGTTTTTATTCATATATATGCATACCTAAGTAGATATCAAACTCCAGAGTCTCATTTTTAGGTTTGCATACTTTTTCATGCCACCAAAGAGTTGTTACAAGATCTTATGCAAAAGATAAATAGATATATTTCTCTAAGCTATATTTTCAATCAATAAAGAAGAAGAAAGCCTCTCAATCAAATCCTACACCTACACCTCCTTTTCCCCTTATTATTACATAAAATCCTCCTATTCAAGCTAATTTTGTTCAACCAAACATTGTTTTAAATCCCATACCTTAAATGGTTGTTCCTAGAAGACAAGCCTTTGTGCCTTTCAATGGTGGTATTCCTCTGAATCTTACCTAATGGGATGATATTCTAGTCTCAACTCTAAATTATCTTCCTTATTTTATAGGATAATATATAGTTACTCCTATAGAACATATTGCAAATATTGATAACCTTTGTTCAGTGCATCATGTAACTCAAGAAAATACATCAATGAGGTTTTTATCCAATTATTTTAAAGGGAAAGCACTTTAGTGGTATAGAGTATTGTCTCCTACATCAATCAATAAGTGGGATGAATTTAGGGAGGTCCTATGAAATAACTTTGAAGATAAAAGTGACCACCTTTCACTTGTATATTAGCTTATAACAATCATTAAATTCAATCATGAATTCATGGTGTATTTTGATTAAAGTTTCTAGAAGACTTGTGATAAAATCCCTACAATGATCAATCCTATACCCAACTATGCTTGTTTATACTACTTAAAGGCTCTCAATTTAGATGTAACTATGATGATTCAATCCATGGGAGGGAACACTCTACCTAAAGATTTTGATATAGAAATCAAGGCTAAGAATTACCTTATACAAGTAGGCAAGTTGTACCCAAGGCCACTAATGCCCATCTTTCTAGATATCTACCCTCCTAATCTACTATTTCTCCACTTCCACATTAAACAAAGTTTTATCAAATAGAAGGTGATCAAGCTAATAGATTAGGGAAGATAGAGAGTCTTCTTAAGACTCATCAAAAAAAGTTTATTGAAATGGAAAGATAAAAAGCTCCACCATAAAATCCATATCAAAATACCAATTAGAATTATCAGTATAATAGGCCATCCTATCTATCCAATCATCAATGGAAGAATCCTTAGTCAAGGCAATACAAACCTAATGCACAAAGAAATTTTAGATCATTTGTGCCAACTTAGAATAAAAAATCTTAAGAAGGGAAATGGAACAATCAATGGGATCAAGTAAATAACATGGTAATAGCTCCAACTAGTGAGATCTCACATCAATCTTATATGCAACATATTGTAGCTCCTCCTGAACATGAAAACAATCTAAATAATGAAGCCTCTCTACCACATGGATACATTCCTTCATTCACTCAAGTAAAAGTTCCAAATCAACGAGGAGAGAATGGTAAAGCACCTATTGAAATTACATTTTTGAAATTTTAGGAAGGTGAGGATTCTTTTGAGCACATAGCTACAAATCAAAGTCAAAATATACCTAATGTTGATAATTCAATTGTAGCTCATACTAGATCCAAGAAAAGAGAAACTAGTGATGTTTTAGGTCCTAATAAGGTAGCATCTTTTCCTTATAAACCACCACAAAGGACCACCTCTCATGATTTGCCTCAAAATACATCAATTCAACAAGTTCAATATATAAAGGAGTAAAACATGAAAGGGCCTTACATTCCTTAGCTCACACAACATCCAAGAGCCCCTGCTACTCCTAAGTTACATTCAAGGATATTTACTTATCCACTTAGTATTATTGATCATATGAAGAAAACTTTAGTATCAATCTCAATGTGGGATACACTGTTGATCCCAAGACAAAATGAGTATCTATAAGGGGAGCTTTCAAAGCTCAATATCTATAATAGACCACCTAAAAGTGAAATTGTAAGTGTTGTTCTAACCAACTCTAATCCATTTTTTGAGCCTCAATCTCTTAAGGTGATTAATCTTCCTCCATTATATCTTTTAGTTGTAATAGGAGATTATCTTATCCATAATTATGTGATTGATAGTGGAGTTATTACTTCTGTCATGCCTAAATCCATAGCTGACAAACTAGGGCTTAATTATAAACCTCATGAAAAGGGAGTATTAATTTTAGATGTTTCCCCTACTAAGACTATGGGCATCCTTAAATATCTTAATATTTTACTTGTTGCTTGTCCAAATTTCACCATTTTATAGGATATAGTTATTGTTGATTTATCTCCATATTTTTTTACTATGCCTATCTAGGTATTTTACTACTAAAATAGGAGGTTAAATTTCTTCATATTAGTCATACATGGTTTTTAGAGCCAGATATGGAACCAAATTTACTATAATATTATAGCCTATTTCTAGGTTTTATCTTGAACCATATATACCAAATATGTCTAATATGAATTGTGGTATTTCAGAGGAAGATGAGGGTACTATTGATCAAGAACCTTTTAATCCACTTGAAGGCATACCTGATCTACTCTTGGATGAGTGGGATGATAATAACCATGTGTATGACCCATAAAAATTTATTCAATAAACTATTTTTGGTGTCTATTTCATGCATGAAGAAGGTGACTCATTACCTAGTCTCACTAGCTCAAAACATGATCAAGAGGGAATATAGAATCTATACTTTGATGGATCTAGATAAAAAAATGGAAGTGGAACTGGTATAATGATTTTTTTACCTCAAAATCAAAGTTATTATTATTTATTTATATTTTAGTTCAGTTTTACATCAAATACTATAGAATATGAAGCCCTTATGTCTGGCCTTCAATGGGCTAGAAAGAGAGGTATCAATCTTTTACAGGTGAAGGGTGATAGTGAGTTGATAGTGAAACAAGTTAGAGGTTTGGGTGAAATAAAAACCCATCCTAAATGCCTAAAAACATAGATTTTTGGACCTCATGTAAGACTTCCTAGCATTTGATATCTACTCCATTCCTAGAGTAGCCAATCAACATGTAGATAGACTTGCTTCCATAGAAGCACAATGTGATATAGAAAATCAACTCAAGAAAAATAAATATCAGACCCAAATCAAGTTTTTATGTATGCCTTTAGTCCCAAATAATGAGGTAAGTTTTCAAGTCTGTGATAGTGACAAATAGATAACTTGTTTCCTAAAAAATGAGGTAGAATTTTACTCAAAGAATCAAAATAAATTACAATGCCAATATGAAGATTAGATTATGTTATTGAGATCAAAAAATATGCATAAAGTTTTATTGAATTTAGAGAAAATATTCAAATAATATGATCAACTTATAAAATATAAGGTAAGCATCTCATCCAAGGAAGAACATTATGAGCAAGTTCACATAGCTAAAGGTAAGCAACTCAAGTGGGGTAAAGTGAACATTGATTTTTAAAGAGTAGATTTCATTTCATTATGTAATGAGTACATGGATTTATTTCCTTAGGAATACCATGATTTTAAAGAGTTTGAATGTATATTAACACAACATATTATTGAGTTTAAACATGATGCAAAACCAGTAAGACATAAGAAAAGGCCCATCAACCCTAAGGTTGAAATTCTTATGAGAAAGGATCTTACCAAGATAATTGAGCCAATTATAATATTTAATATCAAGCACTAAAAATAGGTAGAAAAACTTGTACCATTGATAAATTAAAATGGAGAGATAAGACTATGTGTGGATTTTGGATATTTGAATAAAGTATCATTGAAAGACTACTATCCTTTTCCTTCCATGGATCAAATCTTGTAGAGGGTATCAAGATCACAAAGATTATCCTTACTATATGGGTACTCAGGTTATAATTAGATATTTTTGAAAGATAAATATCATTTTAAAACAACTTTTACAACCAAATGGGTTAATTATGCCTATCAAAAGATGCCCTTTGGGCTCTCTAATGCTGGAGCCACTTTCCAAAGGGAAATGGATGTTGCTTTGCAAGGTATTTTGATTGATATGGTATTATTTTATCTTAATGACATTATTATATTTTTAAATTATCCTTATGATCATATAAAACACTTGAGATTTATTTTTTATAGATGCATACAATTTGGAGTTTCATTGAATCCAAAGAAGTGTATGTTTTTAGTGCATGAGGGGTGGCTACTTGGGCATGTAGTGTCTAAAGATGGTATTTTTATTTATCCAAAGAGAATATAATTAATCCTTTCTATATCATTTCAAAAACATAAGAAATTATTGCAAATCTTCTTAGGCAAAATCAATTTCATCAAAAGATTTATTCCTGGATTTGCTAAACTGGTAAGGCCACTCACTCAAATGATGAAGAAACATCATGAATTCACTTAGAGTAAGGAAGGTAAGAGAATATTTTAATACATAAAAAAATTAATAAAAAAATATCCCACTTTTCTTAATCCATATTTTAGTAAGTATTTCTTTATGTATGCTTTTTCTACATTTAGTACAATTTCAGCCATGCTTATGTAATAGAATAGTGAAGGTTCATAGTAACCCATTAATTTTTTCAATCAAGATTTGGAAGACTATGAGGAGAGGTGTTATTTTTTTAAATATTTTTATTTATGATATAATAGTTTTTAAAAAATTGAAACATTTTGTCTCAAATAACAATATTATACTAATGGTAGCTTGTCCTAGTGTGAAGGATTTCATCCTCAACAGAGATTTAAGTGAAAAGAGAATTGGATGGGTGACTAAGTGCATGGAATATGATATTTAATTTAAGGTCACAAATATTTTATAAGGTAAATTATTTTTTTAACATATTTTATAATATGTGAATGAATAAAAGGAGATGGTTTTGACACTTTAAGATACCCAACAAGAAGCTAAAACTACTTATCCATCTAGCTAGACACAAGACATTACTAGATTCCTTCAAATAATAAAATGTAAAATGGTCTTAGATGAATCAAGGAGAATAAATTTTAAGATAAAATTAGTGCCATAAATTATAATTTATGGAGTGTTGTTGAAAAAGGACATTAGAGGTATGATTTTAAGGTGTGTTGAATCTATTCAATTTGACAAGATTCTTGAATAATTTCATGATAGTCTTTCTAGAGGTCATTTTATATCCAATAACATAAATAAAAAAATCATTAGAGTCAGTTAATTTTGTGATAATTTATTTTAATATGCACATGCATGGGTTAGGAAGTGTGAAAAATGTGCAATGTTTATAGGTAAGCATAGACTAGTTGTTATACCATTGAGGCCTATTCAGGTTTAGCAACCTTTCATGCAATGGGGTTTGGAATTAATTATCATGATACATCCTCCATATAGTTTTGTTCATAAATTGGTTTTAAAATATATATATATTATTTAATTAGGTGGGTGGAAGCAACCTTTGAAGTAGGCAAATGAGAGCTATGTGCTTGAGTTCTATGAGAGTCTAGTCACCCATTTTGGAGTACCTTATACTATAATATCAAATAATGATTTGGAATTAAAAATTTAAAAGGTATGTGAATGAGATATTAATATATTTATGTATCTAACATCTTCATTAAATTATTACCCATAGGGTAATGGACTAGCTGAGTCCACTAACAAGAACCTGATTTAAATCATCAAAAGAACATTGGAAGATAATTAGAGATCTTGGAATATATTTAAAGACTAATTTATGGGATGATAGGATCACCATAATGAATTAAATTTATCATTCACCTTATCTCTTAGTTTATGGAAGAGAAGCAAGGCTACCTATCTCATTATATCTCCCAGCTTTGGAACTTGCACACTAGCTAGAGCTTATAGAAAGCAATGTAATAGAGGTTAGGATGAATAAAATAAGGTAATTAGAGGAGATAATAGATGATGTAATGCACACCATATGGGACAACTAGCATAAATTGAAGAATTAATTTGACAAAAAATATTCCTCAAGGACATTTCAATAAGGTGACATAGTCCTCAAATGGGATTAGGACCATACAAAACTAGGAAAACACTTCAAATTTGATAGCCTTTGGAGTAAAACCTATGTCATCACAAGTTAAAAAGAGAGGAATGCCTTTAAGCTTGATAGATTAAATGGAGAGATCCTTTCCATCCTTATTAGTGGGGGGTATCTCAAGTTTTGCTCTAGTTTTATTTCATGCTCTTTGTACATAGGTATATATGTCTATTTTTCCTCCAAGTACTTTTTCACATTGCTTTGTTTATCATTTTTTGGCTTATTTTGATGATTTATAATTTTTTATTCCCCATTACTCCAAAGAGTTTTTTTATAAGTCAAACATAGCCTTATTTTAAGTAACATTTCATTTTTTTAGTCATATTTAACAACCCTAATAAAATTTAAGGTCCTATGACCAGTAGGATGGTCAAGATAGCTGAGTCACCATAAGTGTTGGTCATTTTGTTCCACATATCAAGATTTACCTATATTTGGAGGAAGAATCCTATAAGGGTCCTAATAAAGTAGAAGATTCAATGGCTTAGAAATGGGTCCAATAATGCAAATGGAGGGATCCAAATAGGATCTCATAGTGTTCATAAGCTCATAGGGACATGGACCAAATTGATAAAATCTTGGAAACTCATCAAGATCTTGAAAGATTGAATTAAAAAAACGTGGGCAAGCCTAATGAACTAGACCATCACCAAGATGCCATGAAAAAAAGAAATGGACCAGTCAATTTATGCATTTAATAAATGCACCTTAGATATCCTTGTGAGCCATAATATTCTAGTACCATGGATTTATTCATGGTAGTAACATTCTCTACAAATTTGAAGTCCATGCAAGCTTCCTAGCTCAAGTTATGAGAATTCAAAGTTGAACCTATAACATAAGACATTCACACTAACATCAAGTTTGAGCTCTATAAAGTGACCATTTAGATTCAAAATTCCTTAAAATGATTAAATTTGATAGTGATTTAATGGTCCACATAATCTCACATACTAACACATGAGATCTAACAGTTCACACTAGGGTCAAACATGTTAAAAGGTCCCTAGGTTAAAGCCCTTTAAATAACTACAAGTTAGACAAGATCCTATGATACAAGTTCATCAAGCAGATGTTCCAATAGTGCATGATCACTAAAAATAAAGTGGGTCCAACCTAGATCAATATGAGTGCTCAATCATATTGATGATTTAATGGTATGAGCTCAACTAATAGGAAAGTGGGCCCAATGATATCTACGGCTAGCGTTCACTCATACATCTTGATCTAATGGTGCAAATGAAAGTTAACATGTCAAAGGATATTCATGGAAGGAGATCAATGGACCACATTCATTCATAAAAAGGAGATCAATGGTACATAGGAGGTAAAAAATTCAAGATCTAATAGTAGGCATCTATGAGACCAATGGGAATAAAGACAAGTTGGAGTATTTTGATTGGCCCAAGAAATTTTTGATGAACAAAGTTAAACTAAAGGGTAATTTTTTAACCAAGGAAAATAGGTATTATAGGGTCATCCTACTACCATTATATCTTATCTAAATTCCATTAAAGGAACATATTGATGTAGTTAAGTTAAAGGACATAAAAGGGCCATCATTAAAGCTTAATATGGACCTATAGCTCAAGGTTTTGTGTTAAGTAGGGTTTATTATATGACTATGTTCACCATTTTTAAAAGAAATATCCATACATATGGTGAAATCTCAATTTTTTTAAGGATATAATGGGTTTATTTGGACTTAATATAAAAAATAAAGGGGGTTATATAGTCTATAGCTTTGCATCGATATACTGACTATAGCGAAACCAATAGTCTAAGATTAGTTTTCTATCTATAGTGGACCTATGAACATGGGGATGAGTTAGAGTACGATCTAGTTTTAAAAAGAGATAATTTCAAATGATACCACAAATACATACACATAGAACCCTATAATTTCATATTCATGACCAACTGCATGAAAAAGACCCTTCTCCCCACTCTTGCATGCATTGACAAACTAGTGAAGAGTAGTTAGCACTAGGATAAGCTCTAATAGATTGATCTTATGGTTATAAATACATTAATGCTAGAATCTATCTTAGATCAACTTTATCCCATCATTGTAATTGTAATGGAGCATCAATGAGGGAATAATGTAACTATGAAACCACTTGAAGTGACCTAGATCAATCAAAAGGTCTGAATGAGCATAATTTGTAGTAGTTGCAACTATAATTCAAATGTTTAAACTCATTAATTCCCCTTTTCAACACTAAAAATCCCTATCTCTTGCTTCCTTTCTTTTATAAATGTATCCTTTGAGCTATTATTAAACATCCCTTAGGCTAGTACAACTGACTCTACTAGAAATAAAATTTTGCACATATTGGAGTAATGAATAGAGCATTTTATAGTTTTTTACTAATCTATGCTTAGTGTTTTGTATTTTTTTGATATGAAAAAGTGGTTTTCATCTTCCCTTTGTAGGTCCAAGTTTAATCTAAGTGCTAATAAACTTTTCTTTTAGGTTATCTAGCATGTCTTAAGGTTGATGTCTTAAGTATAGAGTGGATAGTTGATTATAAGTGCTTCCAATCAAGCCTTATCTTCATTTCCATCCATCCTAAGTCCATCATATTGACCTCTAGGTGAAGCATTATTACTTGGAAACCATTTTAGACACTACATTAGTTCTATTCATAGTCTATTAGTGTGTTAATGAGTTCAATCTTGAGAGTGGATCTTTGAAAATTCAATGCATCACCACATGTTATAATAGGTTTCATGTTATGAAATATCTTGACTCTTTTCACCCTAACTTGTTTAGATCTTAGAAAGAGAGGTCCAAACTATCATATCTAAGTAAATAGCCTCATAAATAACCACAGAGGTTTGGTCAAGATATAGGCATCACACAAGCTTAGATCATTCCCATGTTAGTCTAGGTTTGGGTCAAACTTGAACAAGTCTAACTTCTATTGGGTGTTATCTAGATAAATAACACTACATACAATAAATCAAGGTATAAAATATGAAATAAATACAGCCATTAATTTTTAACATAATTGACCTATCTTGAGATTTATAAAAATAAGAATAAATGATGAAAATAAGTAGTTACTTGAAAGCCATCTCAGAGAGAAGATATAGAACCTACAAATTGGGACAAGAGCTGATCTAAGTGTCATAGATAGGATCTAAATGTCAAAACCCTTCCTAGATAATATTTACCTAAATAAAAACTAGTGTTAATGATGCCAATTCCATCATTTTATGTTAATGTCTTATTCTTGAATGATTTTTGGGTTTTGTAGAATAGGTCTAGTTCTAGATTTGGTCCAAATTTTAGGTCTATTCAATTAATAATTTTTCCTATAATTATATTTCAATCTATAAAACCCTAGTTTTTAATGTTTTAAGGGATTTAATTAACACCATCATAAAAATGGGTTAGTGGATTTGATGTATCAGACTTGTGATCTACACCCCTATGTACAAAGTTTACCTACATACCAATACTTTAATGAGGAATCAATCTCAATGTAGGTCTCCCACCTAAGTGTTTGGTGCAAGTACAATTAAATCTAGTGCATATGTTGGTTTAAGTGCTTTGAGTTTAATTGAAACTAGAAATCTAAGTAATCTAAGATTAAGAATGTTTTAGATGGCTATATGCATATGTAAGTTAGAATAGGGATTAATAACCTTGATTGTGCACAACTTATTCTAAGTTTGTTTGTGTTATTTACATATGATTTCTATCTAGTGATTAATGGGCTAAAAGTCATGTATATATACTATTTTAGTGCTTGTGTGGGTTTTAAAAAATGTCTAGGATGACCCTAAGTGGTTATTTATTTGAAAAGATATTCATTGGTGAGAAAAGGTAGGAAAAGGACAATAACACCCAAGCTAGGACACTAGTACCATTGGATCTATTGTCCAAGTTATGGTGATAGTATCCATGTGGTATAACCTAAGGCACTAAGAGAAAATATGCTAAAATGAGGGTCTATGACTACTTTATAGATGTGTTTTGGTTGCACAAAGGATGGATAAGTGTCTAGATAAGCCCTAAGATAAGTTTGGATCTAAGTTATGGATGGGTGGTCTTAAGTAAAACTCTTAGCACTCAAGTGTCATTTTTGGATTATTGAATTCCCTCCCCCCTTTATTTTATAAGTGTATCAAAGTGAAATTACTAGGATAATGGAAAAATAAGTGTACCTAAACATACCTAAAAGGAAAATATTATGAATCTAGATATGAGTATGTGAAGCATGATCCATTACATGTCCTACAAATGAAAAATGCATAGATCAATCCTTAATTAAGATATATTAAAAGTAAATAAAAATTAAGTAAAGAGATAAGAGAGGAGAAATTAACTAATACACCTTACTAGGTACATGAACCAATGCCTAAACCTTGTGCCATCATGTGTGTGTGCATGTAGATAGTGATCAATTAATGAATAGCTTAGACTGAGCTAATGGTTTTCTCAATACCCATGTGTGGGTGGCTTAATAACTCAATATGTTTTTGTCTCCATCATTTAAAACCCCTATTTGATGGATCATGATAAGTGAATAAATTGGACTAGATTGATGATGTGTCTAATATTCTCATGTAGGTATATCAAGAACTCAAGTATACTATGAATCCATCATTGCTTACCCATGTGTAGTAGATGTTTCTAAAACTAAAATTTTATAATGTGGCTTTGGTCCACTCAAAAAATCTAAAAATTAAAATGGCTATAGGCCACTTAGGAATGTAAGACAACTCTGGGCCGCTTAAGAATTCCAACTTCTACATATAAAATAAGGCATAAATTTGGTGTATAACTTGGAACATGGTATTTGGTATGTATAATGTAGAGAATGACATGGAGGTTTTCATTCTATCTAATAATTTGGTCATAAGTGAGAATATGAAAAAAATGTGTCATGCACATGCCCCCAAATATGATACCTGAGTATATGGATTCTAGATTGAGTTATAATAGTTTATATCTAAGTATCTAAAATTGAAACATGAATGATCATGCTACACATGATGTCCCCAATCTAAGAAAACTAGTATGAATTTGTGTTAAACTGAGCAAAAATTAGTAATATGTAATTAAACCTATGTAAACTTGGACTATACCAGATGTAATTTTATAGCCAATCTAAAATTTCCTAAAATTGAGGCTACTAGACAGTATCACCATATCTAGATAGTAGCATTGGTGGCACTAGTTTCCCACTTTGGGTGCTAATGTCCAATTATATTAATTTATTTTTAACTGAAACTAGTATATGTGTGACTATTTCCCACTATGTTTTCCTAAAATTACTTTTTGTATTATGTGCCTATATGTTTAAAATTGTGTTCTAAGTGTATTTATAGAGCTTTATATCTATGACAAACCTTTTTCAATACCCCACTTTTGAGAATATTTTTTGAACATGTGCAAGAACTATCTCAAAATAAAAAGCTCTACTTGATGTGTTAGCTAGAGCATATATGATATTTATTTAATAAACTAATATAATGTGCATACATTTAATTTAAATTTAATATAATCTAAGTTTAAGTTTTTAATGTATTGCATATGTTATATCTATCATTCACAAGGTTTTCAAGATAAATACAATAATGTATATGAATAGAAAATCTAAGAAATAAATTGATTAACTACCTAGGAGATGGGGAATGATGTCCATCAAGGCACCCAAGGGGGATGGGGAGATGTATGAGGTCCCTCATGGAATCTAAAATTGAATTTTGTAATAATAAAGATACAAGTTTCATGACCATGATACATACATGAAATCATACATACAAAACACATGAAACACACAAAGTAGGCCAAAGGGCCACAATACAAGGGATATGCGCACATGTTACTAAATTTGAGAAAGCAAGACATACAAGGACTTGTTAAAATGTCCACATATGCAAAAAAAAATTAGGTTGGCATAGATCCACATGGAAGTACATCTTCAAATGTCTACATACATAATCAGGAAGGCACACACAAGGATATGGACACATGTCCAAAGTATACATATAATGAAAGGAAGTAGCATAGAGCTATTAGAAATGATATATTCAAACGCCCTAAAATAGATATAAAATCATAGAGACACAACTAAGTCTAAACTAAGAAAGATAGAAATGAAAGTATGTATGAAAATGTGTTATAAATTTGTATAAGAGTAAGGATGTACATAAACTAAGTCTATAGTAATAATACTCAACAAAAAATCAATGTAGTGTAGAATGATATAAAAATGCTAAATTTATGATATAGAGTTTATAAATATGTAACTTTGAAATTATAACTATGTATAAGATGCCCCCAAATGGGTGAATGTGCCAAAGAAGGAACCCGTGTATCTATGTATATACCCCTAGTGGGTAGATAATAGCAGATCTTGATCTGTGTAGTGGACTTGAATCCTATAGTAGTCTAAAAACACTCAACAAAAACAAGTGAAGCATTTATGTATGATAAAAAAAAAACTATACTAATATATCTAGCTTATGTAATTCCTATAAGATATAAGAAATGTAAACATGGTAATGCATACAATCTATAGTTTATATTTTTAGAGAAAATATTTGAATGTTTTGTGTTTTGACATATTATATTATTTTTTATTTTATGGATATAAGTTATGTATAATCAACATGAAAATGAAACTATATACAAGGAATAATAAATAATGAAACTATATACAAGTAGGGGTGAACATATTAGCTCATGAGTCTCACAAGAGACTCACTGTCAAGATGTCAAGTGCCAAATAAAATAATAGTAATCATGTTTGTTATTTGAAAAGGTAATTGAGGTCCTAGAACCTACTTTACATAGTGATATATAGTTAACACTACCTGTGGAGTGGTGTTATTAATCCATGAATTTGAACAAGGTGTCATTTGAACTGTAGAGGTCTTAGGGACCCATTTGGTAGAAGATGTTGTAGTTGGCATGGGTTCACTATGATAAGAACCCTAAGAATTCAATAATATTGATCTCAGAATGAAATGGGTAGAGAGAGGTTCTCTAGAATCTCTAACATATCTCAAATGTAGGGTTTTCTCTAATAAAGGTTTTTGTGGGAAAGTATGTGTATGTGGTAACATTGTAGGATTAGACCTCACCTGCACTAGTGGCTTAACTTAAATCTATGATTTAATAATGGAAATTATGCTCAAAACTAAAATTGGTAATTGTGGTGTAATAGACTATGGGATAGGTAAAATATACTCATATGGAATACCCTCAACTGTAACCACTTGATTAACATGTATATACTTGAGGCATATATGCATGGTGGAAGGAATGTCTCAAAGTTTTTGTATCCATGGCCTACCTAATAACATGTCAAATGTGCCTACTCTAGGTACTACTAAGAATCTAGTGGCCACATGTGCTGGTCTAACATGTAGTGGAAGTATAAACTCCCCAATGGAGACTTGAACATAGCCATTAAAACCATGAATAATTGTCATTTAAAGGAATTTCATGATATGAATAACCTAAATGCTATATAAGTGTGATATTCCAATGTTAATACTTGACTCATTGTCAACCATAACACTCTAAATAGAATGATGATCAATGTAGGATCATACAAAGAGTACATATAAACTTAAATTGTCATTGATAATATCCTACTCTGAGAAAGTGATGAGTGGTCTAGCTGACACTATATTATTATACACACCAATGATAATATGTATGGGGTATTCATCCTCTATAGTAGTGTGATAAGATGATGGTGGTGGATGTGCCTAATATATAATGAACACCTGAAGTGCCTCCTACCTCATTAGTTATGTGTTTTGGAAATAGATCCAATAATATTTTCAATGTCTTAGCTTCCATTGGTTGAAATTTAGGTTTCTCTATAGGTGTGCCCACATCAATGATGTTGGTCTATATCAAAACCTATATCTTATGTTTCAAGTTGATGCATATGTTTTTAGTATGGCTTGGTTCCTTATGATAGTCACATAATGCATTAGAACCAAAGTTCTTTTTAAGAGGACTTTTCATATCAAATTTTTTGATGAGAGGGAGAGATATGAAATTATATTCCAAGAGATGTTATAAAACACATGTCGATGATTCTAGAATATTTGTGAAATCTCTCCATGGAGGAGTTGATAAAACCAAGCAAGGAAGTGGCTCTAAAGTTGTGTTAACTATGGCTTTTAGATCACTCTTATTTTTAGTGGCCCTTACTATTAGTATATGAATCTAATCCACTTATGTATTTTAATTGGCCCATGGAGAATATCTTGACTTCCCTTTATTTCACTACGTGGCATAAATCTATGAATGTTGGAAACTTGTTGAACAAGATAACTTCATGTAATGCTAGTAATAAACTCTATTTGAATATGTCTTGAATCTCTCTATCTACCATGGAAATAATCATAATTGCCAAAATAGTTTTATATCACAAGACATATTCTGAAATAGGCTCATTAGATTTTTTATTAAGTTATGCCACTTGAGCATATAAGATCTTATCACTAATGTTGACTAAAAATTATGCCAAAAACATATTTTTTTAATGGATTCAATGCAATGATGGACTGGTTTGGAAGATTATAGAACCACTATAGGTCATAGTCCTTTAGACTATGTGGGAATAACTTAGTAAGGAGAATAATTAGACACATATTCCAAACATGTTGTGTGGAAAGGTTATAGATGGTACTCTAGGTCACCCTTACCATCATAAAATTAAGCTTAGGTACCACAAATTTGGATGGCAAAGGAGTTTTTGATATGTGTTGTGAAAAAGGTGTATGTAAAAGAACATGTGAATCCAAGTTATGTGCTGGCATATTATCACCATAATCAAGACGTAACACCTTAGCCTATAGATAATTAATCTCATGCATAAGGGATTGTACATATAGAGAGGATGAACTAGCCATAGGAGGTGTTGCCATTATTGAAGGTTGTCGAGTTAAAATAGGTTATTTCATAGGCTAAGTTTCCCCCAAAGTATGTGTTATAATATTATTATCCAAGGGAGTATAAGATTGACCATTATTAGATTTATTATTTATTACCATTATGGCATACAAAATCTATACAAGATCATGGGGCTATTTTTAAAGTTTATCTTTGAAGCTTTGTAAAATCTCATCCTTATTGACAATAAGATTTTCTTTGTTAAATGGGGGGAGAGTGTCCTAATTCCCATCTTGTGTATTATTTTGATCTTGATTAATTTTCAAATCACTATTTGTAGATGCACTTTTTGTGATTTATTGTTTTGATATATAACATTGCTTACCACAAATTGACTAAGTGCAGATGCATATACAAGATTGACACTAGTGTGCCCTAGAGGTTTTTATCTTATAATCTAATTTTCCAATGTTTTAATATTTCATGTAATAGTTGATTCTAAGTTTGTAATTTTTAAATGAACCTAATCATACTAATAATTTTATCCCTTATAGAATCACAAGTTCAAACCTTAGTTGTTTTTTATTTAACATGGATGCATATGCCTTGTAGAAAAGAGGTGGAGGCATGAATAGGATAAGTATGGGCATTATTAACAATAGTATAGGTTTCTTCATATTATAGAGGAGTAATAACATGGACCTAATTAGAGGGAAAGTTTCTATCACCCTCATGTATATGAGGAGGATAGTGATATTCTTTCCTGTGCATAAGATATGGAATTGAAACTTGAAACCTGTTTGTTAGCTTATGTAATAGATCCTCTATGTACGTAGTGATTTATTTATTAATTAAATTCCACATAAGAGAAAAATAACATGCTAGAGATAGAATTGAATATGACATATATTTTATTTGATATAAATCATCATGTACATGTGTTTATGTCATCTTTAAATTCATTCCAATGATAGGAAAAAAGCATGCAAAGGAAGATATAATTTTTTTAATCAAAAGTGATAAACTTAATTTGTCATTATTATCATGATTTTATGAAATATAAATAAAAAATATAAGGATCTAAAATTTGAATGTGGGTCCTACCAGGCTGGCAATATAAACCTTAGGGCTATCTAGGGTTATTAGTTTTACACTATTTTAAGTAAGTTAGGTTCACCAAATGATATAATTTTTTAAGTTTATGGAGTTTAAGCCCTAGATTATCAAATGGGCTAAGTATAATAAATTGGGGTATAATATATGTAATAAGTAAGACCACTAATTTGTAATAGAATTGACATAGTTTGACCTTTTTAAAAATATAAATAAATGATGCAAATAAGTACTTAATTGGAAAATGATAGAGATAAAGTATATGGAGTCTTAAAACTAGGACATGAGATGATGTGAGTGTCACAAAAAAGATCCAAGTGTCAAAACCCTTCCTAGACAGTAGCATCCTAATTGGATAGTAGAACAAATGGTACTAGTGTCATCCTTTTTCTCTAATCACCTTTTCCAAAATTATTTTTGGGTTCTATATATCAGGTTTGGATCCAACTTTAATCCAAATTTCAGGTCTTTTCGATCAATACATTTTCCTATAGCTATATTTTCCTTCAAAAAACCTAGGTTTGCATGCTTTCAAGGGCTTCAATGAACACCATGATAAATAGGGGTTGTGGGTATAATGTTTTTGATGTGTTATACACACCTTTATGTTAGTAGGCTGCATACATACCAATATTCTAAGGAGGGATCGAGCCTTGTGTAGTTCTCCTACCTAAGTGCTTGGTACAAGTATAATTGAAGCTAGTATGAATATTGGTTCGAGTGCTTTGAGTGTGATTTAGACTATAAATATGATTAATATAAGCTTATGAATGTTGTATATGGATATATGTAGAAGTGGGGTAGAATGGGGATTAATAACCTGGATTATTCATAACTATTATGAGTTTTTTTGTGTTATTTGCATCTAATTTTCATCTAATGAATAATGGGCTTAAAGTCATGTATATATATTTTTATAGTTATTGTGTGGATTTTAAAAGAGGTCTAGGCCAAACCTAGGTGTTTTTTTATTTGAAAATATATCCATTGGTATAAAAATGTGGGAAAAGGACAATAGTGCCCAAACTAAGACATTAACACCATTGGCACTACTATCCAAGTTATGCCACTAGTGTCCAGGTGGTAGTACCTGATGCACTAGGAGCCAAGATACTAAAATGAGGATCTGGGACTATTTTAAGGATATGGGTGGTCCACATGAAGGCTAGATAAGTGTATAAATAGGCCCTAAGATAGTTTTGGGGCTAAGTTGTGAATGTGTGGTCTCAAGTAACACTCTTAGAACTCAAGTGTCACTTTTATATGATTACACTTCCCTTGTTCATTTTACCAAATGTTATTTTTTTGTATATTGATAAGATTTACATTTTATAAGTTGTTCAATGCAACTAATTATTTAATGGGGTAAATAAATAATTATAACTATGTTATAAAATGTATTGTGTGTTGGGTGCTTATATTAAAGGAAATTTTCCAATTAGTTACCTTATATATGCACATTAATGTTGAATAAAATGCTAACATGATAAAAATTATGTAAGGAAGTGTATATAAGGTCTGCTATCAAACCCTGTTAGTATTAAGTCTCAAATATTTGTATACATGTATGAAATGTTGTAAAATATATGATGAACTTGGTAAAAAGGGTTGTAAGAATTGAAGCATAGTCTATGAAAATGGTTAAGGTTTTTCTTTCTAATACGAATTAGTTTTTAGAGATTATTTTTATAAAAAAAATTATTGTACTAAATAAAACATTTGATTGAACCTGAATTTTACTTAATTAGAAGTTATTTTTTAAATAACATGGATTGAGTGAGTGATTTCATTATTATCTTTATATTATGTTTATTCGTCTATATGAGGAATCTTGTATAAGGATTTGTTTATTTATCATATAAAATATTTGATTATATTATGGGACATATGGTATCAATAATTTGTTGTGTACTTGGTCTCACTCATGTTTATATGACTAAAATGTTTTTATTTTATTATTAAGGGCTTAAAAAATTTAGTCTAACACTAAGTACCTTTGTATTGAATGTATACAATTGTAATCATTGGTTCATTTGGTTATTTTTATATGAATCATGAAATAATTTAATTCATTTTTGAATTGTTTTTAAGTTAAAATCATTTATATATAAGGTATACAATTGTAAATGTAGTCAACATCGTGTATTAAACTTATGCTTCAATGTTTAGTTTGCTCAAAATTTTATGTTTAAATAAATACTATCTAATTTTGATTACCTAAACATCTCATTTAATTATATTGTTGGATCATACTTAAACTCATGAATGATTTATTAACTTTATTTGAAGTTCAAATTACTTATATATGCAAATGTTAATGTTACACAAAAAACTCATGTGAAAGAAACAAATGACTTGTGTATACTTATTTGAGATTGACATTTACAAGTGATTCATAATCCAATACAAGTGATTCTTAACTTTATTATGAGTGAATTATAATATTATGTATCTATGATATAGTTAAAATTTTAAATAAATTTACTGCATCATGTGATATGCATGTTTCAATATGACACTTTGTTTGATTGTTAACTTGCATGTTTGCATTAATTTGGTCTTCTTGGGAATATTGGTAATTTTTTTAATTTAACTCAAATATCTGAATATATATTATAATATATTATGGATTCATTAGTTATATATTAATGTATGGGGTGAAATGTTGAAACAAATGAATGGGTGCATCTAACCTGTTCCATACCATGATTTTTAATTATTGGATATTTATGAATGGAAAGGATGTATGTGTAACTTTTGATTGTTAATCTTATTTTTTAAGTGATAATTAAAAAATATGGTACTTTAAAAATTTGAATTATATAATATATAATTTTAGTCTCAAGTTGTATTATTTATCTGAGTTCATTATGATTATATCAATGTGGAGAACATGTGACATATTTAGATAAGTTTTGCAAGGACTTAAGAAATTCTTTTAAAGTTTAAGGTTGATAAAATTTTATTGAAGTGTGATTTATTTCAATGGAATATAGTATATGACATTATATCATGGGAATTTTTTTGATATGTATAAGTTAAATGTTTCCTTAAATGAAAAATGAGGCTTAAAAAATATATTAAAATCACATTTTTTTTTGTAATGTTATTATCTTTCAAAATATTAGATTCCCTAATTGAGCACATCAAATTTATGAAAAATGGTGGAATAATAACTTGTACATGGATAATATAAAAATCCCTAAGATTTCATCTAATACATTTTTTGGATGTTTTGTTGTAGTTTACTTCTAATTGTTCTTGTTTTGTGTTTCTAACTAGTTTCAATATGGAAGTCGTTTGTCTTGCCTTGTTGGTCGATCATCTCTTTTTATATTTTACTTGTAATAGGTTTGAAGACTTATCAAAATATATATTTTTTACCCTTTATTAAAAATATTATGTTCAAAAATAAAATTGATTCATTATGAGTATTTCCTAGACATTAGGAACCTCAGAATCCCAATGTAAAGGAGTCTCAATTTTAATGTTTCAATTTGATTGAGAGACTAAGACCTGAGAATAGATTTAATAAATAGTCTATTGAAATTAATACTTATTAAAAAAGGATTTTATATTAAATGAACATTTTTAATTCCCTTAGTAGCTTGTATGGGTATGCATTAATGTTTCTAAAAAATGTAAGTAATGCATTATGACAATTTAATTGTATATCTTTCTTGAAATTAAGATTTATTATAAGGCTTAATGGATTAAGATTTTAACATGTATTTATTTTGACCATCATGCCCCATTCCTTTTCAATAAATTAAGACCCCATTTATATATGTGATCAAAGCTAGTATTTTTCTATTTAAAATATGTGACCATAGATGGTTATTTTATGTTATTTAGTGGACATATGTGTGGGAGTATCATGTAGAATTTATAACTTATATCATCCATAGAATTTATTAATATCACTTTCTATCCTATGAACATGTGAATTCATGATTATAGAATTGATGCCTCATGTTTTGTTTCATGCCACTTATATTTTTCATATATTGCATTTTTTATACCTTGATCTACCCTAGTGGAACTTATAGTGATGATGTTGATTTATTTTTACCATTAGAGATTATGTATTATTATTTTATCATTGTTATAATTAGTTAGATGATGATGTTAGCCTTTTAAATCTTAATTTACAACATTTCAATGGTTATGAAAATTATATGTTGACGTGATTATTTTATATTTTTTTGATATAAATTTAATAATTCATTTAATGTATTACTTTACATTAGTATTTTCAGTTGTTTATGTTAATAAAATACTTACTATGTTATTTCTTTAATTTTAGAACAAGCTATCCACCACTCACAGTAAAATTGAGGGAGATCATCATGGGGAGATGGTGGAATATCATGGTAGTTAGGGGTACAAAGATAAAATTTATAGTAATCACACATATAGTTTTCTTGAATGGTATCATGTATTATAGCATCTTTTATTTATGATGTTGATAACTATCCATTTTATTTAGATATTATATTAAGTGCTTTTACTTTAGATGGAATGTACATTTTTATTCTTTTTACATAATCATATTCTTAGTTTTCTTACTAATGCCATATCCCTATATTTTTTTTATACTCATTTTGTTTGTAGAGTTGTATAATTATGTTGTTTGCATAGTTGTCTTTCTAGAGGCAGGGTCTTGAAAGAATAATAACCTAGTTTATATAACATAAAATCTATCATGAGTAAATAATAATTATATAAACCTCTTATATGTTTATTGGAGTTCTAAAAAACTATTTAAACCACCATAGGTGGTGTGTATTGCATGCCTTTATGGACGTTAAGAAGTAATTATTAGAGTTAAGTTAAAAATCTTGATTATTACTCTTTGGGCATCGGATAAAAATGATTATTTAAGTCATGAATCAAATTTGGTAAGTAATATTAATCTCTATGGGAAAAATAATTAGGGTTTTCATGGTTTATGGAATAAAACATGAAGTGGAAGGATATTATTAGGTTTCGGTAATTCAACAACTCAAGTTGGTGGAGAAGCTCATTATTTTAGGAATCCTTACAAGGTGATTTTGACTAAGTTTTGTTAAGGACATTGAAGGTGTAGTTAACACTAAAATAAACATATTCAGTAGTTTTATTTAGTTGTATATAGTAAACTATTAGTTAAACTATAGGGAATATTAATAGAATATGACACACACCTAAGTATGGTAATAAATATGGAAGGAAATTTTTTTCATGTAATAATGAGGCTAAATAAATTTGGGATAAAAAGGAAACAAAGAGAAAAATGGAGGAGGAGGATGATTGCGGAGGATATACAATGAAGAAGGTAGAAAAGATGGCATGTTCAAGCAAGAATTAACTACCATTTCTCATATCGAGGCAAGTAATTATGTATGGACATTTCATGGCTTAATAAAATGAGGGTTTTTTTATAATTAGTTATTGATTTAAAGTGATTTGTATGAATTTAAATCTGAAAGTATAGAAAATACCTTTCAAATAATTGTAAAGAAATGTTTTCTTATGTTTGGATATGGTTAAGGTTTTAGCTTTGGTTACTAGACTTTGTGCTTAAAGCACCATATACTCAGTCATTATTATTTAAACCTTTTTTTTGTAAACCCTCATAACTTAATTTATATGGTAAATATTATTTATAACTTCTATTAGAAATTTTTGACTTGACGGGTTGACTTTGTTATACCAAATTTGGTATATGAACTATGCAATTAATTATGTTGAATCATTTGAACAAAATGAACACTATGGAAAATATAAAGGTTAATTGTGTTAAAATATTATTAGATTTTTTGGATTAGTAAATCATAGCACATTATGTTTCACCCTACATGGATGTAGGAGTGAAATCTCACTCTCACCCACATGCCCATAGAGGGGATTTTCATATCAAACACATTTATAAGTAGTCTAGGTTAATATTTTAAATGGAATCCCATTTTATTAAATTTTACTATAGTTTTGAATAGTATTAAATGGTTTTATCATGTCTTGAAAAGTGTAAAATTACCAAACTTAGACCTTTAGGTAGTTGAATAACCACATGCAGGCCTAAGTTTGGTAAAATCTAGCTTGTTGTTTGCCAATATCATTATATGTAGACCCATTTTTGTGAAAAAATTATAAATGTGAAATGTGGTTGTGGGTAGTCCATTTTTAATATTTTTTCACTAAATAAATTAGCCTCGACCTAGTTTTGGAGTGACATTATATATAGAGGTTATGGATGTCTTTTGTTTGGAAACATATAAGATATATAAGTGGTATCTTTACATATATTATTGAGTAGAAACAAATCATGTATATATTAGCATGATAGAGGAATAATATAGTTAATTAAAAGTAAGGGATTTTGATGTTTTCTTGTTTGGACTCAAATTTTATTCTTAATTTGTAAATGAATTCAAGAAATTATAAAGTGAATGGTATAGTAAAGTTTCAATATAGCTTTGGCTTGAATGGCAACTTGTTTTACTATAATAGACATCAACTTAATGTCATTATGTGAAGAATGGATATAAAAGGCTCATTAGTGTTGGCCATTTAATATAGAAAATAGTAATAATATTTTAGTGATAGACATGATGAGTAAGAGTCATTACATTTAATAGTACATTGTGTTATATATAATCATGAAATATGATAAGTATTGATAATTACACCAAATAAATAATATTGTGAGTTAAAAAATCATTACATTAGGTATTATGTAGTCCTAATAAGTTTGGGTATATAGTTAGAATATATTATAGTTGTATCTTCATTTCATTGCATGAATAATGTTTTATTGTAATATGAATGTATAGTTAGTCTTGTCAAAAAAAAGTGTATCTACATTAAGATATTAAATAAGTGTAATTTTATTGGATGATTTGATTTACATTTGAGACTGTATGGCTTGTTATGATGAATAGTAAATGATTTTCATAGAATGGGTGAATAACATAACCAATATTGTGATGCTTATATTTTTGTAAAAATGACTCCAATAAAGTATCTTGTTAGTATATCTTATTTGGACTGTTTAATGTGATTTCATTATGAATAATGTGGATTTTGATTATTATAAAATAGTTGTATTTCTCATTAAGGGATGATGAGTTATGGGTAGCGAGCCTCTAAAAATTTACTCATCATTGATTAACAAGATGGATAATGATGATTATATGTTATAATAGAGAGTAATGCTCATTTGGACTATGACCCAACTTATTTTGAATTTTGAAAACTATAAAAATACTTTGGCCAAAGTGATGTTATAGTTATATGCAATTTTTGTTCATTGTACTTTCTAGTTTACATGTATGTTTGATGTCATATTAGATAGAGTATTATCCATGGTTTGTATTGCTGATGCATGTAATATTTATTGTACTTTCACATTGTTCTCAATTAGCTCTTGATTTTTGCATTGCCATTATCTACCCCTTCATGAAGGGAAGCACCAATCCTAGTGGGGAGGTGTGTGGGGGACCATTGGTCTATGGTTAGAGGTAAGAGACTATATGATGCTCTCCATCCTTACATATTATTATAAACAATAATAGTTTCATACTCATGTATACTTCAAGGGTTGATTTCTCAAAGAATTATTCAACATTCCATGTAAAAATTATTGTACTTTTTAACAATGGTTATTGATTGAATTGTATAATTTGAGTAGTTTTATACTAAACTATACAATAGAGATTGAGATTATATGTTACATATATTATTTTAATTTATTGTACCTTTGAACTGATTTAGATTTGTATCTAAGTTCATGGGTTATTGTATTGTTTTATTATATAGTTGAGATTAATAGTATTGATCTTGTTTGTATTATATTGTATATGTCCTAAGAGGATTGAATGATGCATAGCAATTGATTTAGTGGAAAATTTTTTATAATACTTTTTTTAACTTACACATCAATTTAGAATAAATTATGGTTGATGGTTAAGCATTAGTTTAAATAATGTTGAAATAAATGAGTGTGACATAGTAATGACACAAAATGGAAAAATATGTATGGTAAATTTTCATTTCAAACTATTCAATTGTAACAACATTCATATATTTAAAATTTGAAGATTATCATGAATTATTTGTTTATTATGTTCAAAAAAAAAGGATGAACATGAACATTTTTACAATTGAATTTAAATTCTAATGGATCTACATATTCACGAGAAACACTACATTACTTAAATGGCATCTATGACCCCATGACCCATGGTTGTTTGATTAACACCATTTTTTCATCTCTAATGGTATAACATATTTTTTTGGTAAAATTTAATACAAGATTCACTTATAAATTTTCCCATTTATGTTTTATTCTTTATTATAGGTAAATGTATGGATTCTAAACACACACTAGTAAATTTAATAAATAAATGTGTCCTCACACTTTTCAACCAACTATGAGATTATTATTAATCCCATGAACTCTGTGACTATGGATAAATATGTAATTGGAATTCATCAAGATCATAGAGAAAGGTAGGAACATTAAATATATTTGATAAAGTTAACACATTTGCATAATGGTATATCAACTAAAGGCCCCATGAGTACTTTGTGACTCTGATATAACTAGAATAAAAAACATGTCATAATATGATTACTTGTAATCAAGGAAAAAAACAAGTTATAGATATCACAATATATTAGGTGGAGTTTATAAATCAATGGATCCACACTAGGTACTATGGTGAGCAACTACAGTTTGTGACCCTAAGGCCATGGGATTATGACACATGGATAAATCAGATGATCCCTTTAATATTTAACCTTATGATTATATTAATCAAATCACAAATTAAATTTATGAAAAATAAACGATGAAATAATCCATTTTCCATTGGTTCATATGTGATGAAGGTGGTTTAATATGACAAAGGTTCATTTTTAAAGACTTGAATTATAAAAACAAGGCATGAAAATTTAGTATAACTTATTTAATTACAAGGGGCCACCATTGATAACAAATTTCACAAATTAGAGAGAATTTTTAAATACATAAGTGGAACTTGATTGGCATACCGTAACTAACCTACTCTTCACACAAAGTACTATAATTATATAGAGAATGAAATATGGTTAAATCTTCTTCTTCTATCCCTCAAAAATAATTTGGATATGCAACTTAATTTCCCAAAATTATTCCATAAAATCATTACACTTCTCTATCTATAAGAATTGATGAAGCTAGTTCCATATTAAATTCATAAGGGTTTATCCCAATGTTATGTTGAATATCAAGATGATTTGTTGGCTTTACAAAAATTTGACCTTCATCAAGTGGACATAAAAATACATGTATTGACCTCTTGCATGGTGTATTTATGGAGTGTGTTACTATAGATGATGTTATTCTTTCTCCCATATTAAATAATAGGGATATTTTATCATTGAGGTTTATTTTGAGAGATATTATAAACTAATGTAACCTAATTTCCCTTATAATTAGGAGGTTTTCATAAAATGTCTAAAGGAAAATATTCTCATGGAAGTTCTCAAGGATTGGAATGAATACCTATAATGTTGGATCAATAAGGGAGATTTTGATGCATATACTATCAATATTTTTGGAATAAGAGTTAAGGTAGGCATGGTGCTTATGAATAGATTATATGGGACCTAAAATTTTGTTAATGTTAATAAAATATGGGTCCCTCTACTTGATATGATCATAAATGAAATGAAGAAACCAAATTTTGGGGAAATCATTTCCCATAACTTGAAATAAAAGCTTCAAGAAGTGAATAAAGAAGAGGTTTTAAATGATGTCTTATTTGTTTTATGTTTGTTATGCTAAAATATAATTAATTATATTTATTTCCTAGATGGCCACATTATTTTAATTCTTTAATCCATATCATATATTAAAAAATTTATATTTATCATTATTAAGAGTCTATTTAATAAATTTAAAATTATGTTTAGTCCCTTGTGTATTTATAAATCAATGAGCACCCTATGTTTAGTTTATCTAATTAAATGAGAGAATAAATTAACGATATTGGATCATAATGGTACTACCAATTACTTAATGTTATTATAATTTAAGGGATATTTTTTATCGCACTTAAGCTCCCATAATTTTTTTTAGATAGATTTTCCACACAATAAATTACATATCAATATGTTACTAGGGTTGCCCAAGTTTGTAAGTTTAGAAAATAAAAACCCTTCTCATTCATTTCATTCAGGATACAATTTTTTTGGTATACTAAATATCCCTTTATTCATGTGTTATCATCACACATGGGTTCTCATAAATTGAATGACCATGAATGAATACATTAGGATACTTTAAGGAATGTTTCCATGCATTTACATTCATAAAGAGGGAAGGTTAAATTTACATAAAACTATGTTTCACCCCCAAATGATAAACATTGTCTTAATCCAAATAATATACATGAGGTAAGATCCAAGCTAAAATCAACATGTCTAATTATTTTATCATCAAGGCCTCAACCTTAGAGGACATAAGGAATTAAAGAGAGACCATACGTTCAGTTGTTACCAATAAATGAAGAGCCATAAGGAACTAATAATTATCTCAAAATAAAATTTCAACCTTCTCCTCTAGTTTTCATTTATTTGGATTTAGATACATTGTCTACTTATCTTACTACTAGTGAAATAAGGCAAGACATATCTTCTATGTCTATCACTCTCATTTCTCCACAAACATTACCTCATGTATATATTAGTAGAACCATTATTTATTAGGTTTCTATATATGCTCAAACTATAGGTAATTATTCCATATTAGTGGTATAAAAAACTAAGATCATTATTGTCTCTAATGCAATATAATTAGTACAAGTGGTTACCATTAGTGTCCTTGTGACCATTCCATTTTTTATCCCCTTAATTAGTATTACAACTCCAATTATTTAAAAAAAATAAACCATTGGATGAATTGGTCAAACTTCTTAAGAATTTACATTGGTCTAATCATTATTACAAAATTTAATGTTCCCTATCATACACCAATAATGATAACCAATCAAAATGTTTATATGAGTACTTCCCTTGCTCCTATTTTCACAATTATTATCTCTACAAAGTTGAGCACTATAAATAATATGGATGTTATTTCATCATTGTTGTAGTTATATTTGCATAGTCCAAAAGAATCATCCTTATATTCACACCCATTTCAAAAGTAGTGGAAACCATTTCTATCATTCTAGTTTCATCTCCTATTTATTTATCCACTACTAACACTTGACCACATTTAATCATAAACTCTCATATGATCATTACCACTCCATCCATTTCAAAAAAAATCATACATCCCTTTCACCCTTCAAAGTGGCTAAAAATGATAATATCCTCAAATGATTAAATTCATAGCATTATGTTGGTGAAAACCCACAGGTCTAAGATCATTATTTAGGGTACACCAAAAGTTAGATTGAAATTTGAGAAAGCTACTATAAAATTTAATGGAATAACAAAAATAAATGTATACCATGATGTTTCTCTTACTCTTTGTGAAATAAATGAATAATTTTTCACTTTAACTAAGAAAAAGAAGAGGTGAACCAAAATGTGACTAGGAACCTTGATTATTATAGTAGTGATGATTATTTTGAAGAAGACCCTAAATCAATGGTAAGGTATAATAATAAAATCACATATAAAATGGTAAAAGGAATGAAAAAATAAATTCACAATACTAGAAACATAACTCAAAATTAAAGTCCCATATATAATAATAAATGATTTTTAAATTCACTAAGTTAAATTTTCACTTATCTCATTGAGATTCAGGAGGCCAAGATGAAGACTGAAATTTTTATTAGGAATATCCAAACCTATATGGTATAAATTTTCATTGATTGATAATAAGGTTAACATAATTTATAAAATATTTAGAAGAGTCATTCTCTCTAATCTTAGGCAGATAAAAATTCCAAATTTTAACCTATGCCAAAGTTTCATAATTGATACACACACTTATTTGGAAGAAACCTTTGTTAATGTGAATTTTGAAATAATACCACTTACTTGATTCATAAAATATATTCCAAATATATTCATATAGGTTCATATGTTAGGATGTTTCATGTAGTATTATAATTTAATAAGCATCATTGAATTTATAGGTTGTATTAGCTAGTTTATGGTCTGTTATAACATAAAATAGACCTATGCCAATAGGAAAGGTAGTCAATAAGTTATTGACATTGTTATCCATGAATCATAAAATGTGGAGAAGGCTAAAACAATAAATAAATATCTTTAATTTTCTATGCATCATCATGAATTTATCATAGTAAAGGTTTAACTACTCTTTAGGAAGATAATTATAGATATCTCCAAGATTGATGAAGATCTATAGTTATTCATGTAATATTAAAAAGGGAAGAAAATGGCCACTTGATGAATGATTGTGAAAGTGATGAGTCCTTAGTGATTTGAAAATTGAAAGTTTATTTTTAGATATTTTGTAATAAATATAACTAATATATTTTAAACTTCACTTCAATTTTATCTTTAGTTTTTTAGGGATAGAATAATTATTCCATGTAAAATGTTTTTATATATTTAGTAGTTCCCATTTCTTTTTAATAGATAAAATCATGAGACTCTTGTTAAGAAAGAAAAAATTGGAGATTTTATAAAATTGAAAAATATTTTGGAATGTTCTATGGGTTTACTATGTTTTTAATTTCTCAACATCTACATTAATACCATAGATTCTTTAGCTTAATGTGATAATTATATTAAATTTAATTTATTTTATGAATTGGTTACATTGAGTAATAAACTAATCTATCCTTATATATAGGTATATATATTTAATTTCAATTAATATTGATGAATGTGTGTTATAATAAAAAAATAGGGTGACCATTTAAGGTATGCCTTTTATCTCTGTGTTTCTAAGGCTAAATATTCACTCATAGTCACACATTAGCACATTACTCAAATTTGACACAAGTAATATATTTTCATTGAATTAATATTAAGAAATTACATTAGAATAAATTAACACAATAAAACACATTCACACACTCAATCATGCCTCTATAGGATTATTACATTACATGAAAGAGTTATAGACTCTTATACAATTCCTCCTCAACTGATGCAACTCTTTGTTATACTTTTAGAGAGTTCTTTTCCTTCCCAGCTTATTCCTCTCTCTAATAAAACATTCCTTTAAATAAATCACATATTCATCTTAACATCACAAGATTTATAGGGTTTCTCTTCAACTTTCCTGACATCTACATAATATACAAAAATCAATAAAAATTTAGTTTTCAATATCAACACCTAATTGTCAGTAACTACTATAAACTATTAGGGGATGTTTGAGGTTGAATGACAATTAAAAAGCCATCATAACTTCAAAATAATTAATCCAATTTATATTAAATTTAAACCATAGATTACAAGGAACATTTTTTATTACCCCTAAAACTTTCACCATCTAAATCTTAACACAAGTTACCTCAAATCACTATAAGTGAAGAATAATCTACCAAGTGTCAAACACTACATAAATGACATTTCTAGGTTGAATGGTAGTGACTAAAACTTCCAAAACTTTAACTAAATTTAATAAATTGAGATTAAATTTTAAACATGACATGATAACATTATTTAATATCAACACACTAAATTTGGTAACCTAATTCTTACCTCATCTCTACCTCAAGGTAATGAACTATTAGGCTAGACCAATGTATTTTGTGACTGAATGATAGTCACAAAAATTGTCATAACTTTGCCTCAATTTATCCAATTGAGATGTTTTTAGAACAAAATTTTTATGATACATTTTATATCACCACTATAAATTTTTGGAGTAACTCTCATCATATCTATTCTGTAAGGTCATGAACCTTATGTAAATGAGGCAAATGCAATTTTTAACTAAATGATAATTTACAAAAAATATCATAAATTTGGCACCATGTATCTAATTTATTTAAAATTTATAACACAACTTTTAGACTAAAAATTATATCAATGATTTAAATTTAGTGACCTAACTCTTAAATCATATATTTTGAAAGGTTATGAACTGTCTACAAGTGATGTAGGCATATCCTAAAATAAATAGTCACTACTTCTCCTTGGTAACTTAAAATGGTCTAAAATTTGGTATAGATATTTTAGGTGTCATATAATATGAACCCAAAAAAATTTATCATCCAACTCCATCCATGACATTACCATAATTAACAAAACCTCATACTAGTGTAATAGTTCTTACACCTTTGTGGTAACTCCAAATGATCTAATTTTTTTTGTAGAGGTTGTAAATGTTAGGTTATACTATCCCATCAAATCAGCATTAAATTCTTTCAAAATCATTACTAAAAGTAAGGAAAAACCTTGTTAGTTTAATAGTTGGTACACTTCTATGGTGACTCTAAATGATCTAAAGTTTAGTATAGATGTTGTATGTGTCATATGATTTGACCTCAAAAAATTTCATCATTTAATTATTATAAAAATTGAAAAATCATTTCTAAGAACTTTATGTAACTTAACAATTCCCATAGACTGATAGAAATAGTAAAAAGGTATCTACACTTTCCTCAATAAAGTAATAATTTTTCAACATCAATATAAAAGGTAAACAAGCTCATGAAAACAAAGCCATACCCAAAAATTAAATAAAACACATTGCATGAAAGATTAAAATAACCCTAGGATGTTCTTGCATTAGACACTTTAGGTTTATAAAATTTTAACTCTAGCTCAAATGGATGGGATAAGTATCAAAAATGCTCTTTTGGTCATGAGGCGAAATGACCATGACATCCCATTCCAACATACCAATTAAATAAACTACTTGTTTTTCTTAATTTTATTCCATTTTAAAGTCCTAAATGTTGGTTTCAAACCCATTCTATTCTAATTTTTACTCTTTTTTTATCTTCTCTACTCACTCCTCCTTTTGTGTGGTTATCCCCATCATAGTCCATCCCCTCCACCAACATCTCAATAAAATCACAATAAACTTACTTTTGGGTTAAAACCAACTCTCATTTGTCCACCACCACCAAGATGATATTTCATTCATCTTACTCTCCTATGTGGGATTAAACCCATTATAGACTAACCACCTCCTCCTAAATCCTTCTTGGATTTTGTTACTTAATATCCAACATGTTATTATATCACTCATCTTTATTTTTAACTCTTCTTTCATGGATTCCATCTCATTCTCTACCAATATCAAAAAAATAGATTAAAAATACATTTAGGAATCCAAATGATAACCCATAGCTCTTAATATCACCTCAAGGGAAATATTTACCTTTTCATATTTTGAATTCCACATTTTAATATGAAGAAAATTATCCATCTATACTACAACATCATCATCTTCTCTACACACTATTTCTACCATAAAAATCATCATCTCCTCTTCACATTTAGTGAGATTAAGAAACCCACTCTCTTCACCTTAAAATGCATTTTAATGCCTTAATTCTCTTCACCTCTATATTTGTAACATCATGATTTTCAGTATATTCTTGGTATGATATCAAACTCAACTATACTCTCTCATCTATCATCATGTTATAAGCTTGTTTCTCATCAAGCTTCAGATTCTCAAATCCTTCACCAACATTTGGTTATTTTATGGAAATCTCTCTTTTCTCAATTGACTTCAAATCAATTTCTATATGCATATCCTCTTGAGAACAAACATGTTCCTAGACTTTTGTAGTCTCTCATCTCTATAATGACTTAAATATAATCCTCCATGACTAGTATATCATTACCAACTAGCTCTTTAACCATAGATAGCATATCATCTTCTTGTTTGGCTTCTTCACTATTCTTCTCCTACAAATTAGCGTGCTAGACTACACTACACTTTGTCTTTTTCTTTGCCATCTTCTCCATTTATAAATAAACAAATTGAACAAACACATTAAGGGAATCAATAAACATCATAGTCACTTATTCCATATCTTATTATTAGTGGTAAATGGTAAATTTAAAACTATTTTTATGTATGAGAATGTCTTATGGTAAGTCTAATTATATTATATTTGTGGGTTGTTACAAAAATCTCCATGTTGATCAAGATTCCACTAAATGTGATATGGAAATCTATTTTTGGCATGGTAAACCTAAAAGTTACAAATATAGTAAATAGTACCAATAAGTATCTATAATGAATTTAATAGGAGGATTAATCATTACGTTGATTTTGATATGTATGTAAGTAATAGAATATTGAATGTTATTCCCTAAAATCTTTTGCATATCATATTGACATAACTAGACATCAATCTATGAGGTTTTCTTTGTTATAATCTCTTATATTAGATATTTTAATATGAATTCTAAGAATTTGTGTTATTTATTGGTATAATCACAAAGTTTCCTATATTTTGATTACTCTTTCCTTCATTATATTACTTGGATGTATCAATTTATTTGTCTATAAATAGTTTTCATGATGCATTGAACCTTTATATTAGTATATTTCTCTATGATAAACCTTCTTTATGGGTTACAAGGCTTGATTAAAACTTTCTATAATATTTCTAAGTCACTTTGCATACCATATCCCCATAATTAGCATGTTCTGGTGAAACCAAAGAACCTATGCTAATAATGTTATGGTGAGCATGGATATGTTACGATGGTTACGGACCAAAAGAGAGGTGGAGAGCTGGTTAGACCATAATTTTTTTGAATTCATAGAGAAATAAGGTTAAATAATTGGGTATACCTCAAGGGATATTATACAAGAACACCTCTACAATAAAATATATGAGATCTTTTGGTGTGGATTACCAAGCTTGCTATTTGATTAGTTGGCTTGAATTAAATATCACTATTTTTTACCATGAGCTAGTGAAATTATTATGTGGACCAAAGGGAATATAAATTAGTTACAAAATCTAGAGATAAATTGGACTCATGTTATTGATCATTGGATAGCTACCACTATTGATTAATATATCCCTAAGTTTATAGTGAAATTATATTTGTCCTTTGATGTAGTGAAAGATTAGTTTTTGAGAGGAATCAAAGGAAAATTTGTTTATCAACTTCTAATACTAGTCAAAATATTGGCTATTGAGAAGGCCATGGTGTCCACTCCTACTAATATGTAATAGTCACTTTGAGCATATGGGGATGTGTATGAGATAGGGGAGAATGATTCAAAGATGAAAATATAGAGATTGAACCTAAGTCCAACATAGAGAATCTAGAGGAGAAGGATCACAAAAAGACTTTGGAGTTAGAAAGAGAGTTTTGATAATAAAGGAGATGGAATAGATAAAGTATGCTTTAGTAAACTACAAATAGGAGGGAGAGTAGTAACATTGATAATTTGGATGAGAAAAGATGATAATGAGAAGGGTGTGATGAAGAAAAATAGAGCAAAGAGCTTGTGCCAAGTATAAATAAAGGGAGAGTAAGTGATGAGGGTCTAACATGGATAAAAGAAGAATATAATAGTATATAAGTATAATAAATGAATAAAATTTCATAGTTTTTAGAAGGGTATTATATAAATAACATCAAGGATTACCTTATAATAATGGATATAGTACATGTTCAAGTTTCAAAAGATACATCTTTGGAGGTAAGGATCATCTCCCAAGGAAGCACACATCCCCTGAGTTCATTATTTTTAAAAATTGTACTAATTTCCTTACGACTTTAGAGTATGACACTTAGCAAGGAAAAATTATATAAGAATTTTATATAAAAACTCTATAAGTACAAAATTCTACATATCATGAAGTTGCACATAATTTCATAGATCAATAGAAGAAGAACATCACAACATTACTTACTACAAAGACATTCTCTAATCCTTACATAGGCTAAGGATTTCATTACACAACTTTAGATTTTAAAATAAGATGAAGGAAATCATCAATATATATTTGCAACCTCTACAACCATGAAATTAGAGGAGACAACAAAACTTATACCAGATCGGGAGTCATCCCTAAGTGTGAAAAATTATTCAAAACTACAACCATCATTGATGTCAATCATAACACAATAAATTGAAATATCTAAAGGAAATCCTAATATGGTAGTTAAATTAGGTGATTTTATACATTTGTCTCCCTATGATGGATTTATTGACCCTAAATAGTACTTACTTACCTATAACATGAAATGAGAAGTAAAAGCAATCACTGATGACAACATCAATAAGTTTGAATTAATTGGTACTTTATGTGGATGTGCATTGGAGTTCATCTTCCAAAAAATTACAACCAGAGCATCCATGGATGATGTTAATAACTAGCTCATCACATAGTTTAAGGTTAAGAAGAGTTCAAGACAAATGATCCAAGATTTGAAGGAGATCTGGTAACGAGCTCAAGAGATTATTGGTGATTATGATCACAAATTTTATGATGACATGAATAAGGTAAAATTTTTTTTGGAAGATAAAGACAAATACTCTTAGTTTATAGAAGGTTTATGACCAAAGATAAAATTTTCCATGGCTCAAACTTAGTTTGGAGATAAAGTTGATGTTATATATGTTGTGATTTGGGTAGAGTAGATTGAAGAGTATGGTGATGTAGTTATACCACCATCTAAAGCATAAATTACCCTGAAAACTATTTTGAGTAGATTGGATCTATTTAAAAGAAGGGTTGAGAGACCCAAGTTAGATATCTACTATATAGAGTGAAGATAAAGAGGGCATCATAAAAATGAATTCCCTTGGGTTAAGACATAGTTATGTGAGATATGCAAAGTGGTAGGGAATGAAACCTCATAGTTTCATATTTTATAGTAATACATAAAGACTCCATAGAACATGTATTATAAATTATATAATTCACCCACACATGATGATAAGGATTGCTACACATTCCAAGAATTAAAGGAATATATAACTAAGAATGTATTTGTGGTTTTTGTTCATAAATCCTTAGTTATACCACATGATACTCCTACCTCAAGGAATGACATACTAGGTCAGAATCTCTTAGTAACACCTTGGGTTTCTAAAGTATATCCACAATCTCAAACACTAGTAGGTTCCCTACCTTCTGTATAGAAATAGAATATTACCTCATATAAATTTCCATAATCAACTGTGACCTACCATATCAAGCTCCATAGAATCCTATGATTCCTCAAGTGTAATAATCATAATAGGACATAAAACACCATAGTTGTAAGTGGATGGATTTAATGAATATCAAAAACATCAAAGATGGGATGCACCCCAGAATACTAGAAATTTTGGGTAACCACAACACTAAGGTGGATAGGGATTTTAAGGGAATGGAGGAGGACACAGAGGTGGATACTAAGGTGGTGCATATGGAGTTTGAGGCAATAGTGGGCCTATATCACGCATTCATTGTTATGTCTATGGAGAACTAAACCATGTGCATATAAATTTTCTTGTAAATCCTCAGAGAAAACCTTATTGTGTATACTTTAGAATGATAGAATAACACAATATAGAAGATTTTCAAGTCTTCTAAAGACAATAGAGGGAGATACCTAGTATAAATGTTAATATGATTCATGTATAGCTAAATAGGATGCCACATTATAGGAAGTAAGTAGACAATAACATGTAGGATTACATCCATTGAAAATGCCTATAGACTTGGGTATTAAAAATGCATGGCCAGACCAATACCCTAAACTTACTACTAAAAAGGGCCTAGTGAAGGAAGCTTCACATATTTTGAAGGCAATCTAATAGAAATAGCCAAATGGGGGATGATCTCATTTTTAATGCACAGATGTATGGGTAGATAGTATGTATACTAAGATAAGCTAGGGTTGTCACTATGCTAATAGATTTGATGATAATCCTTAGTACATTATGTAATGAGGATATATCTTAGAACATAATGAGACTACTCTATAACCTACTAGAATGTGTATAGAAAGGCTGATAGTGAATGGATAAGTTAGTTTGGTTGTAAAGAAAAAAAACCTTAGGACATTGATGCAAGGATGGACATATAATTAGCTAGCTATGGCATACCCAATTTTGTATTAAATTTTGGAAGCACTATAAATATGATCCCCATATCTACTTGGGAAGCCTTGAGAAGACCTGCATTGAGTTATAGCCCTGTCACACTCAACCTTGCAGAATATGGTAGGATCAAACCTATTAGTCACCTAGAGGATGTCAAAATCAAATTCAAAAAATTTAGTATATGATGTGATTTTGAATTAATTGATATGAATATAGATGATACTCACTACCCTACTATGATAGGGAATAAGTGGGCCTATGATGGGTGTATGACTATTAACACAGTCATGAATCAATTAGAGTCTCATCAAGATGATAAGATCATTGTCATTCCTTTAAACAAGACTGAGTCTAAACCATATATCATTCCAAAATATTTAGACTCGCCTTATGTTGGTGTTAATGCTAGCTAGATGAATTTCATAGTTGGAGGTAAATATAAGGCTCTACAAGCAATTGAGTATAGTTTTCTTTACAAAAATAATATTTCATAGACTCAAATTCTTGGCATAGAATAGCTCTTGGATAAGATGATATTGAATGCCTTAGATATCCCTCAGAAGGTTGAGGAAGATGTGCAATCAATGATGGTAAGATCTCTACCACAATCTAATATAATTTTTTTATAACAAATGAGTAAAGGGTATTCTTCTATGGAATAGAGCTTCTTAAATTACTAGAGACTCTTATACCCATGAACTCAACTAGATGAAAGGAGATCATGAGTTATGGCCATTAAATATGGTCTTTGTGACTAAGCAATTGATACATCAATATTTTGTTATGAAGGATGTTGGTGAGTTCATAATGTGATTTTAATAGAATTTACTAGATAAGACCTAGAGGGTGAGTTATCTTTACTATATGATGGAGATTTCTAGGAATTGGTGGGCCATCCATAGGGAGGCTCGATTAACATAGGATAAAGTATATGGGCTACTCATAGCTCAATTTTAGTTACTCAATACTATAAAAAGATACTAGCCTATCTAATAGGAGGGATAATGCCTAAAAATACATGTGTATAGGTGTATTGAGGTGTGGATGTCAAAGGGTATATCCCCTAAATTTTGGCCACATAGTTTCATCTATACCTTGGGTGTTTTCCATACAACATGGTACATCCATTAGGACTGAAGAAGAGAAAAAAATCACTAGGCAAAGACCCAAGCCAATTTCATTCAAATGTTCATTTTTAAAAGTGATAATCCTCATTTATAAGTCATTATATAAAATATGAAAACCATTATATGCCAGGAAAAAGTTTAAGATTTACTAGTATAAGGGGAACCTAATTCACATGAATTCATAGAGAAAACCCCAAAACACATCTTGTAAATTATAAAAATTAGCCAAGGTGAGGCCTAACCATGGATTCATCCCTACCATTAGATATAAGAGGAGGATGAACAATTTTCTTAGATAGACAGTGAGGATTACATGGTTATAAGGGATCTCTTTAAACCAAAGAGATAGTTGGAGCCCCTCCCATAACCATCCATAGAGAAAAGAGATGAGAAAAAGTTGTGACATATATAGTTTCTAGAATGTGAAGGAGAATAGATACTCTATAACTTCATTCTTGAATAAAAATGCAAAATGTATTAGGATCCATTAAAGGATCACATATAAAATATTGGTACATAAGAAGGACCCAAAATGGCACATGTCAGAGACTATTGGACTCATGAAGATATATCGAAGGTTTTGTAATTACCTTGAGATTATCAAAATGCCTTTCCTAAAACTTTTGCAAAAGTTTAAGGTGTTGATACTTCTTTGGGGGAAATGCACATAGTGTTAAAAGAGTGCACACAAAAAATAAATTAGAGGTCATATATATTGAACCCAAATATCAACCTAAAAGTGAAAGCTAAACTTGATCAAATGTTGGAAGCAAGAATTATCTTCTTGATCAAGAAATTTGACTAGGATAGCCTCATGGTAGTTTAGCTAAAGAAGACTAGGGATTTATGCATCTATGGAGACTACCACATCCTCAATGATGCTTGTGTCAATGATCTATTTCCCATTCCCTTCACAAATGAAGTTTTAGATGTTGTTATTTGGAATGAAGTGTTCTCATTCATAGATGGCTTCAGTGGTTACCATCAGATACCCATTACATAAGAGGACAGGACCAAAATCACACTTGCCATAGAGGGATTTTTTGATTATAAGGTCATGCTATTTGGACTCAAAGATACACCTACAGTGTTTTCTAGAGATGTGTTGATGGTATTCAAAGATTTCATCCATGACTTAATAAAAGTATATTTAGATGATTAGTTTGTGCTCTCTTTGTTCAGATAAAATTTATCAAAACTTAGATTAATGTTAGAAAGATGTAGAGCACTATGAATAGTGATAAATTTTAAGAAATTCCTATTTTTCACACCTTTAGTGTTTTATTAGGTCATGTATGTATGTGGTAAAGTAATCCTAGTAAACCAAGCTAAGATCACAATCATTATGAATATGCCACCACAAAAACTTCAATAGAAGTGAAATTATTTCTAGGACACACTAGATATTACCAAAAATTCATCAAAGAATATGTTGCTATATTAATTTAGTTAGAGAAGCTATTGCAAAAAAGAGTTTAGTTTATATGGATAGAGGACCATTAGGCCACATTTATTGATTTGGAGTAGTAACTAATGACTACTCCAATATTCATTTTTTTTAATTAGATTAAACATATTCATGTGAATATGGATGCTTCAAGGCTTGTCATCAGATCAGTACTTTCACAACTAAGAAATAGAGGATTGGATCATCTAATCTACTTTGCAAGTAAAAATTTATTGACTATAGAAAATAGTTATATGAAAACTGAGTGAAAATACTTAGAGATAGTGTTCACACTATATAATTTTAGGCACTACTTATTATATACACTATTTTAGTTATTAATTGATCATCAAGCTCTTTAATACCTAGTTAACAAGCCATTATTGGGAGGATGCATATCTTACTAGTTGATGTTTGTCCAATAATTTCAATTTTGTATTAATATCAAACTAGTATGGGAGAATGTTGGTCTAGACCATCTCAACTAGATAACTAATGGTGAGGAACCTGAAGAACCCTAAGATGAGTCACCAGATACATATTTATTTAGGATGACTATGATTCTAGAACAACTATAAGAGATCACATAGTTTCTTAAACAAGGGAAATTCCTAGATCACTATACAAAAAGAGATAATAAATAGTTGATAATCATAGCTATTCCATATGATATTATTAATGTATTTTTGTATTACTTAAGTAAAAATGAAGTCCTACATAGAGTGGCACTAGAGCATGAACATGCATAGATTATGGAGGAAGTGTATCAAGGAATAACAGGAGGACATTTTATAGGAGATACAATTACAAGGAATATGTTACAAAGCTGTATCTATTAACCTTATCTATTTCAAGATACATAGAGAGTTTCAAAATAATGTGATTTTTGTCAAAGGATAGGGAAGCCACACTAGTAAGATGAGATGCCTTTATAGCCCATGTTAGAATATAAACCCTTTGAAAAGTGGGGCATTCACTTTGTCAAGTCAATAAATCCCCTAAGCAAATGTAGAAAAGTAAGGTACATAATCACTACAATGGATTACATTACCAAATGGGTAAAATCTATTATGGTTGTAAGTTGTGGTATTAAGGACACAACTAAGTTGCTCTATGAAAATATCATTACCAAGATTGGGTGTCTTATTAAATTAGTAAGTGATGGAAGAACCCATTTTTTTGAATAAGACCATCAAGACCCTTATAGATGTTTTTTTGATATCACATTATAAAACCACTATGTATCATCCATAGGCAAATGTCCAAGTAGAATTTGAGAACAAGGTGAATGTTAAGATGCTCACTATATATGTGATGTGCAGTGAGATGACTGGGAGGATAGAGTTCCATCTATTATGTGGGCTTATCACATGCATTATAAATATGTGATAGGGTTTAAACCATGCTAGTTAGTTTATGGGATTAAATTTATGATGCCCATGGAATATTACATCCCAATTTGTAGGTCTCTAATGTATTACGTATGGGTGATCCAGAGTCACTTACTCATAGTTTTCTAGACTTGAATCACATGGATAAAGTAAAATTTAAATAATTATGGGCCCATAAGATAAATAAGTGTATCCAGAAGGCATGAAATGTTAAAAACATGCAAACAAATGAATTCTAGGTAAATAAACTTGTTCTTCTGAATGATAACAGGTTCATAGCTTTGCCTAAAAAGTTTCAAATTTGGTGGAAGGTTCCTTACATCATTCATGAACTTTTTTAACCTACAATAGTGGTACTATGATATATGTAAGGAAATATCTTACCTAGGTAGGTCAATGGATGTAGATTGAGTTCCTATTGCCATTAGTTTAGAATAATATGGAATAAAGGTGTTATATCTCACCAAATAGATTGTATATAGGTTTGAAAAGTGTTGTTTTAGGATTTTTTGCATTTTGTGTGTTTATTTCAGCATGTGTCAGTAAATGTAAGTTTGTGTATAATATGTAACTATAAGGATCCATTCAATAGTCAAAGGTTCTATTTTTATGGTTAACTTGGTGAAGGTGGTCAAATACATATAGTGTATGGACAATAATGAAGTCTGGGAAAGACACATGCATTTAAATATGGAGTAGATAGTGAAACTTAATGGTTAATTCATTACATTTAATGATTATGGGGTGGAAGATTGAAAAATATCTTTTAGAAAGTGATAGGTGTGTGTTATAAAAGGAATAAGTACCATACAAACAAATACACATCAGTGCAATAGGTCAAAAAGCATCAATCATCATCATAATTAAATCTCACATCAACCAAATGTCTACCACATCAACCAAGTAAATCCATTTCATTAAAAGCTCACATGTGAAGGATAGAGTGAAAACACATCTCATCAAGATTTTAAACCATTGAAAGAGGTGTGAGACATTATAAATAAGTCACTCAAGTGAATCCATTCATATCCATTGCTATAAATATTGAGGTATTGTCCAAATTCTAGGCAATATTTAATCTTCACTTTGTAGATTTCATCCATTTGTTCTAAAAAGAGATGTTAAATGGTTGGGTTTGATCATTCCCAAATCATCAAATGGTTTAATTAAGCATAGAAGGAGGATATGGGCATTGGTGTGGCATTACACCAAACACACTTCATATAACCATATGGTTATGAGTTTGTGCATAATGTAAAAATGCGCATGTTTGTCCCAAACATAGTTAAAGGAGCACAACTAGTCATATTAGCATAGACACATAGGCTCCATAATATTGATGTGGAGTGCTTGATATATTTGCCCAATTTTGGACAACTTAGTGATGTCATGGATATTTTTTCAAGCTGCTATATGAGGAAAAGACTTATCTTTCCCAATATATAACCTTCCACATTACTACTGCTACAATGGTTAGGTCAAAAAAACTACTTATGGGAGGGAGGTCAATTACACATTAAAAATTATAAATGCAACCCATTATTCTAGAGATACAGGAAAAGTAATCTCACAGTACTAGAGGAATCCCCCTAGAATATATTGAAGATGTGTTAGAGCACATTTTGGTCAAATTCATTTTTCATCGATTCTAGTAGACAACCAAAGATTCCAAACAAGATACCAAAGGGGTCATTGACATTACCCATCAGATGATCCATCACACTAAAAAATTCAATTCGATAGAACTTTTTGTCAATAAACTCACTTATAACATAGAAAATGGTTTCATGATTGTGAAACAAACCTTTCAATACTAATTTTTGTTATTGTTATTAATGTTTACATAGTATAAGTCTCCTAAGGGTGAAGTTCACCTTGATGTTGACTAATAGCCAAATGTCTAGTTCCAAAATCTCACCTGGACCCATAAGAGTAGATAATTTATGCATCAAGCCAAGTTCATAAATTTTTGGGATGAGTTGGTTAAGATTATCATATCTAACCCATGCATACCACTTGATATCATGCAATACTTAAAACAACATGCAGTTGTTACAAAGCTACCAAAAGGTATTAATATTCGAGTCTATGAACTCTCTAAGGTTATGGATCTACCTATTCCATAATTTATCAACATTTAAATGGCATAAATTTAAGTGGATAAGCAAAAAGTGATCATAAAAATGAGATCTAATCCATTTTAAGTAATACCACTATCTGTTACAGATCCTAAGATAACAACTACACAACCCTCAACAACAACTAATTTAATCTAATATTTTGGGAAGTGCAAGGTACTCAAAGGTTGAATATCTCCATCTCATCCATGGAAAAAGACTCACATCTAGTTCACATGGTTGTATTACCTAAGTGTTCCTATAATTGATGAACTCTATGATTTGCCACATCTGGGCATTTATGAACAATAGGTTTATAGGACAATGATGGATGATATGGCCATAAAACTCTATGAGAAAGAAGAAGAAAAAGATTAATTCTTATATAAATTAGTATGCACCATCTAGGTATAGAAATAAATTCCCAAGAATATTTAGATAGAGCTACTTCCTTGCCTAGCCTCTAGCATCATTGACACAGTGGCAAAAGAAACCAAATTATAGAAAATATGTCAATCATTTGAGGTAGGAGGATCAACTATGATTCCATCATAGTTACGAGCTACCAAAATGAGTCCCACAATACCACTATTATAATTTAGGTAAAATTTAAGTAGCCCTCAACAATTTAGGGCTGAAACCTCACCTATTTTAATGTATACTATTGGAGAATTTATAATAGAAGTATACTCTATGTAGAAAGTTCTACCACCCAAACCCACTGAATGACTAGTTTTTAAGGGGTAGGTTTCTAGGGTAGAAGTTTAAATGAATATTCTTAACTATTATACATACCAATCCAAGTAGGCCATGTGAAACACAAAATAAATATTAAGGAATAACAAGCTGAATGTGAGAAAACATAGAGAGTAGTTGATTGTTTCATGCACCAAGAAGAAAAGTGCAAGGCTAAGGCTAAGGTTAATTAGAAGAAATAAATAGAACAACAAGATTGAGAGGAATCCTAATGGTAGGCCAAGGAAGAAGCAACTCAAAATCAAACTATGGATGCTAAATTAATCTTCCAAAAATAAATGGAAGATACCAAGACCAAATTATAGTAGGAAGATGTAGCTACCACACAAGATCAACAACAATAGTATGTAACCAATAAATAGAGAAAGGATGTTAAATTATAATTGGAGTGTTAATAAATGGAATATACCAAAGATTTGAAGTATTATATTGTGGAGGATTAAGTGCAACAGTAGGCCATGGACTAAGCAAGGTAGCACACAATGTGGGTAGTGGAGGTCAATAAAATAGAAAAGGATAATGCCTAAAAGAAAGCACAGGTAGAGGATGCCCATAAGGTTCAAGTGGATGTTGTAAATTATGCACAAGAGGATGTTACAAAGAAATTTTCTAAGAAATATCAAGCCACTACTGTGAAGGTTCCATCTATTACAACTCCCTTGAGTTCTCTTCCCTTGCTTCCATCTCATGAGCCACTTCAACCACAATCACAAGACACTTTGGTTCCTCATAGGATGATAATGCTTCCTCAAGCCTATATAACATTTAGTTATGGGATGTGTTGGCCACCTATACTAAATGTAATATCTTCTCTTTTCCCATCACTCATTTATGTATGGAACCTATAAGTACTTCTATCACACACCTTGCCTTGACTTTTGCCACTACTGAAGCATCCTTGGATGTTTCTCAACTACCATTGTCTATGCAAATTGAAGGTGCTATTTCATTCCACAAGTCCATTTCCCATAACGAAGTTACATTGGATAAATAGTTTAAGGATCTTGAAGATACAAATTTTTCTATCACTGAGTAGTTGTGTATAGCTCAAAAGACCATTGAAGACACCTATCCTTATTTATATAACTATTTGATCCCAGATCCATCACTCCCAGATAAGGACCAGCTTGTTATTCTTCTCAACAAGCTCAACATGGATTGTAAAACCTTTAATGAATCATACATCATACAAAATTGGAAAGCCATTAAAGCTAAAATGGAGATCCTCTATGAGTTGCTAGCTAAGTAATGACCACTATTGATATTACTCACACTCTTTTTATGTACATTGCACTTTATCTACTTGATTGGAAGAAGTATTTGGGTATAATTTGGACCATTATGCAACCTAAATTTTATATATTTGACTTTAACCACACTAATCTCAATGTACCAAATGCCACTCCTACTACCATGAATGCTTCCCTACAGAACTCACTTAGTGTATAGGATACTATAATAAAAAATAGATAGACTTGGTAGAACTAGATGCTATATATCTATTTTTTCAATGTGTAGGCATTGTTATATGTCAATAAATTGTTTCAAATTCATGGTGAAATCACCTCAAAAATTCACATGGTGAAGTCTACTTTACTCAATATGGTTGATACCAATATTCACTAGCTGATGGTAAATCAAGTCCCCTTGCATGGTCTTTTACACAATTCTTAGGAAGTTCTCATTAATTGAAAATATTACAAGGATTATTTTGCTCTCATATATATAATCATTATATAAATAATTGATGATACTTAGATCATTCCACCCAATCAATTATGCTAGATTTTCCAATGTAGGAAGATGGCTCCACTTACTAATTGATGCTTATATAGATTCCATAATTTTACAATTTGGTCCATTTACTTTGTATTTATCATATTTTTATAGTAATACATAGTGTTAATCTATTAAAAACTTGAAAGGGAAGTAAAATATTAGGATACTTAATATAAAACCTAAAAGGGTTGCTAAGTAGTGCATAAGGGGTGAAAACTATTTTCTTGGCACCTTGAGTAATGCTTATGAAGTCCTCTGCACTTTTATCTTTTGGCTCCTTTCTCAATAATTATACAAATTCACTCTATGATGTTGTCTCAAGATGAGACAACCTTTTAATCCCAAGAAAGTGTAAGTGGTAAATGGTAAATGTGAAACTATTTATATATACAAGAACATCCTATGGTAAGTCCAACTATATTCTATTTGTGAGTTGTTATGAGAATCTCCATGTTGGTCAAGATTCTACCGAATATGACATAGAGATCTATTTTCATCATGGTAAATCTAGAAGCTACAACTATAGGAAATAGTACCTATAAGTATTTTTAATTAATGTAATAGGAGGTTTGATGATTATATTGATTTTGATATGCATGTAAGTAACAAAATATTGAATGTTATTCTCAAAAATCTTTCGTACAACATATTGATAGAACTATACTTCAATATTTGAGGTTTTTCTTTGTTATAATCTCAAATATTAGATATTTTAATATGAATTCTAAGTATTTGTTTTATTTATTGGTATAATAATATAATTTATTATATTTTTATGACTATTTCCTTCATCATATTACTTAGATGTGTCAATTTATTTATCTATAATTATTTTCCATCATGTGTTGAACTTTTAGATTAGTATATTTCTTTGAGAAAAACATTGTTTATGGATTCCAAGTCTTGATTAAACCTTTATGTAATATTTCTAAGTCACTTCACACACCCTATCCCCATAATTAGCATATTTTGGTGAAACCTAATAACCTCTTATAACAGTTATTTAAACTACAAGGATATGTTATGCAACTTCACTATGTCTCTAGCATGTTTCTCATTATTCTCTCTCTCTCACTATGGGTTGCCAATGACCCATCTTCAAAAAACATCATGGTTGTCCTCTCACCATTATTATTTATGTTTTCTTCTCTTACAAATAGACTTTTTGAAACTATACTCTCCTCATGTGTATTAACTTGCACTTATTCTACCTCTATTGTTTCCATTATCAAAACATACAACTCATCTTGGCTACTATCTTCATTCACCTTTGTTGTTTCATTTACAAAAACTTGTATCTTTCATTTGTTTTCATCAACCCTTTTACCCTTAGAAATATAAAAAAATGCATTATGTTCATTAACCAAAGATGTTTCTAATTTTCCCTACTCATGGGATACCAAAAACTTCTCCCCATCATCAAATAATGGGTATCCTTATTTCACTTCAACTACTATCACCTAAATATCCTCTTGCATGAGGATTTATTCTTTTGTATGTTGCTCATACCTCTCATTCACTCTATTATTTTGAAAATTAGTTTTGAGATCCATATATAGAAGCCTCATATCCTTTTTTTATTCCAAGATATCTCTTTATTTGGTTCACATATTCACCTCCATGTTACTTCTCAAAGTAGTCTTTGGATGTTCACATGATATCTTCCCATCCTTATTTCCCCTCTTAGAAATCTTAGTATCACCAAATATCTAAATTATATTCATATTAAGCTTCTTCAACCAATCTGACTATAATCTTGGGTTATAAAACAACCCAATAACTTGGAAACCATTTTTTCTTAGTCACATACCTTCTTATTCCCCTTCCTTTGTCTCCTCACTTGGATATCCTTACAATACACAACATCACTTCCATAGTTTCTTACATATATTTTTTACCCTCATGGGGTATACAACATTATCATCTTCAAAATAAATTTATATCTCTACTATCCATTTTATGAGATTATTAGGGCTTTAATTACCACATATAAATCAATATCACAAGTAGACTTACCTTTTTCCTTCGCCATGACCTTTTATGATATTTTCCTTCTACTAGAATCTTTTAATCTACTTGGTTGGCCTCTTTCAAGATCAACCAATCTTAATTATATGGATATCTATCAACCCCACCATTATCTCATATTCATCATTTTCACTCATAGTTACAACATCTCCACTTTATATAACCATATACATCATATCTAGTCTTTCTTGGAATTTCTTTAACATCTCTATCAAGTCATCTTCCCCATTGCTCTTCTTTTTTTATGTGTCATATCTCATCAAAAATAAATATTATCTTCTATGATCTTCAATAGACTAAAAATAAATCCTCTCAAAATCCCTCTTAATTTTAGGACTTCTCTCACACCTACAACAATTTATGCAAGCTTCTCTCTTAAAACTTGAAATACTCTATGTAGACTTCTCTTTCATAGCCTACAACACATTTACGATTTTTCCACACACAAAATCAAGTGCTATACATTACTCTAATACCACTTGTAAAAATCATAAAATATGGGGAAAAATAAATTTTTACCTTTATCTCTATGTTTCTAGGGTTGGAAATTCACTCATGGTCACACATTAACACATTACTCAGACTTGACACACTTAACTAATTTTTATTTCATTAATATAAAAACATTATAGTGGAATATTTTATCACTATAAAACACATTCACACACTCAAAAATGCCTCTACATGATTATTATATTACATGAAACATTTTTGGACTCTCATACATTTCCTCTCGAATTGATACAACTCTTTATTGTACTCTTGGAAAGTTATGCTTCTTCCCAGCTTATTCTTTTCTCTATAAAAAACTTCCATTCAATAAATCATCTATTCCTGTTAACATCCAAAGATTTATTATGTATTTATTCAAATTATAGAACCTATGCATAATGTTAAAGATTTAAGTAGCCTTTAGTTCTCAATATCAATGCCTAACTGTTAGTAACTATCAAAAACTATCAAGGGACATTTTAGGTTGAAAAATAGTTATAAAAAACACCTTAAATTTAAGTTAATTAATAAAATTGATATGAAATTTGAAACATATCTTATATATTAAATTTTACATCACCCCTCCAAATTTTACTATCTAAATCTTAACACATGTTACTACAAGTGAAGAACAACCTACCAAGTGTCACACACTAAATAGATGGCATTTCCAAGTTGAATGGTAGTTACTAAAACTTCAAAAAAATTAAATAAATTTATCAAATTTATCTTAAATTTTAAAAATATGATTAAAAATTCATTTTATATCAACCCACTAAATTTGGTATCCTAATTATTACCATAGCTCTACCACAAGTTGATGAACTACTAGGCTAGATAGATGTGTTTTCTAGCTAATGATATCCAAAAACATTATCATAAATTTTACTCCACTTATCTAATTGAGATTAAATTTGAAAAAAATAATAATACACATTTTATATTACCATTCCAAATTTATGGACCTAACTCTTACTGTAACTATTGTGAAAGGTCATGAACATTCTGTAAACTATGCAGATGCAATTTTTGGCTAAATTATAGTAACATAGAATATAATAAATTTGGTACCACTTATCTAATTGAGCTTAAATTTTGAGCATAAATTTTATACTATAATTTATATCACTAATAAAAAAGATTTAACCTAAATATTAACCCAACTATTTCATAAGGTCATGAACCTTCTACTAAGTGATGTAGGCATATCCTAAAAAAATAGATTCAACATTTCTATGGTAACTCAAAATGGTATAAAATTTGGTATAGATATTGTATATTTCACATTTTATGAACTCAAAAAAAAATTAATCATCCAATTCCTTCCATATTATTAATGAAATTAAGGAAACCTCATACCATTATAACATTTGATACATCTTTTTGGTGAGTCTATATTACCTAAATTTTTTTGTAGAGGTTGTAAGTGTAATTTTATATGATCTTACCAAGTTTCAGTATCTGATTACATATTCAACATTATCAAAATCAATGAAACATCCTACAAATGTAATAGTTGGTATGCCTCTAAAGTGACTCCAAATGATTTAAAATTTTGTACATATGTTTTATGTGTCATATACTATGAGCTCATAAAATTTCATGATATAATTCTTACCATTGTTTAAGAAACATTTACAACATGTTTCTATGACATAACAGTCCCCATAGACTAACAAAAATAGTCAAAAGGTCACCACACTTTCTAGGGAAAAGGAATAATTTTGAAACATCAATATAATAGGTAAAAAATCTCACACAAATAAGGATACAACCCAAAAATAAAATAAAATACACTTCACTCTATTTTTTGTTTATGCAAGATTATATGAACCATGGGATGCTCATACATCAATGTGATTTTTATTTTGATATTCATTGTGGTAAATTTATCTTATAACATGATTTTAATGGTTATTCTTTCTCAATCATTTATTCCTTAGACGCGTTATTTTTTTGTGAAATTTTTATTGAATAATAGACCTAATAAACATTGGCTCAACTTATAGTGAATCTCTTAGGGTATGTTACTTTAGAAAAGTTATCTTAATAATCTATAAAATATTTACTTTCTACCATACCCTTCTTTCTTATTTTATGTTTTTATTCACATTACTCTCTTATATTAGAACATCTTTATGAATATCCATGCTTATATTATTTCATAATTGTTTTAGGAGAGGATAATTTTATCAAAATGAATAATTTATTAAAATATGTAACAACCACATTACCTTGACCATGTTCTTTCACCATTTGGTTATCAATAAAATTACATACTTACAAATTTATCCATTAGGTAACCTTGGTGGTCTTAAAAGGAGAGATATTATCCCATCAGCCGATTGGAGTGGGTATCAAACCTAGATCAATTATTAGTTAGAAAAAAAAAGGAGGGCCATAAAAACTATCCTTGCAAATAATAACCATATAAACTCATTAATCAAAAAAATTAAACTTGACTAAGATAAACCAATTTAGGTTTCCTACCAAAATTGGCCTGATCCACATCGAAGTATGTGTTGTTATTACTTTAGCCTTTAGAGTTACATTTAATAACTAAGTCTAATAAGGGGAGACCATAAATTTATAAGACTTAGCCTAGTTCATGAGTTGATATAAACTTCAAATGATTCTCTCTCATGGATGGTTAGCTAAAAGGAAAACCAATTAATAGTCAAGGATAAATTCAAGAGATAACAAGGAGACTTGAAAGGTATCTCCCATGTTACCTACATGATACATGGCAAATAATTGAAGAGCCTATTGCATTCTTTAAGTTAGCCTTGAGATTGTTATATTATAATATGGGGATATTGCTTTCATATTGTTTCTTTTCAATTTTAATAATATTTATATGATTGGTTTTTAATTATATCTATAAATTCCATTACCAATTGGAATAAGTGTGAAAATACATTCTTAACCTATTTTGGTGAAGTGACTGATCCACATGTACTATATCAATAGTTTTATAGCACCAAGAGATAAATATAATGATTTTATTTGAACCTTCAATACAATATTCCAAATATGCATAGTAAGGTCACTCCTTTGTATTATCCTAGTACACCTTTATCTCTTAAAATCTATAAAAATGTTTTGGATATGATTATTAAAATATTCATTAGACATGCAATAAATGTCACTAATTTACCTATATCCTATTTAATGCTATCAACATTGACATAAAATTGAATCCTTGGGGACATATTATTCCATATATCAATTAAAACATCCCAAAACTTAATTTCATTCTTAATGCAAATCAAAACATTATAGTGCTCAACATATTACCAATTACCAATGTGTTTCTTTTAATACATGATGCCTCTAACCAATAATTTATTGACTGATCGACCAATATAGACCTTAATGAAAAAATAAAATAAAGTCTTTCTTTTTATTTTTAATAAAATCCAAAATTTTCCACAAAATACCATAAAAAATGTGTTGGATTCCATCTAACACATGGTATAAAAACTCAAATATTATTTTATCATCTTTGAAAGGCAAGTTGGGAATATTTTTAGTAAAAAACCACCCAAAATTATACATACCAAAGGTAAAATTTTCCATCAAAACATCCTAAAAAAATAAAAATTTAATCATCAACAAATAAAGTACCTAAAATTAACATGTATGAATTAACACTATCTAATTAGTGCAGGTTTAACATTATAACACTTTTTTGGGAGCTATATTGTGTCGAGTTATTTAATTAATTTGAGATCTTAAAAAAATACTTAAGGGTATGTGGTGGTCCTAGATCATCAGAGGCCATTCAGTAGATCTATGACTTCTAACACATCTAATTAATCTATCACTAATGATTTTATAAATTCTTAACTTCCTTTGTTAAGAGTATAATAGGTACATGATTTTTAAAAATACAATAGAAAAAATTATATATTGATAAGTATTAAAAGTATCAAAATCCTCTTACTACCTCCACACCACCCAATAATAGTTCTACCCCCTTGATCCAAAACTTATCAATGACCTTCCTCCACCAAAATTGAATGACCAACATCATTTGGTTGAATCACATACAACACTCACTAAAATAAAATATAATATAGTAGAGGGCATGAATATAATCAAGGTAAACATTACATTGCATGGACTTTAACAAATCATTGTGAAACAAAACCTAATTTTTAAATCATTGGAATGATAAACCAACCTAAAATATAAATAAAAATGTCACATGTGAATGTGGTCATTCACAAGAATAAGATAATAATAATTTTTGGGTGAAATGTGCACAATTCATTAATTTATTATGTTTCCTCAACTAACATTATGATTGTAATCATTTTTGAGAATTTGGGATTCAAGCCAATTAAATATGAACAAATAGTTTTCCATTTAGACAATTTATAATTAAAAGTGGTAGGAAATCTATTAAATGTTCACATGCAGTTAGCCTCAACACCCATCAATTGATAAATATATAATTTATGGACATCCCTTATGAAAATTCCATGTTCCTTAGCTTAGACTAGTCTAACATTTAACGGTTACATGACTACTAATTATTATCCTTTGTGGTTACCTTATAGTGGTGTGTAAAATCAAATTTACATTGATAGGGAACCCAAGATGAAACATGTGATCAAAAAATATAATGCAAAGAATGAAAATTTTAATGCAGTTTCCACAAACATATATATATATATATATATATATATATATATATATATATATATATATATATATATGTATGTATGTATGAATTAGGAAATGCAATGGATATATAAATCAATCTTATCTTGAATAAGATAAATCCTACTTACACTTCCAAATATGGATACATTATATATTCAAGATCATGACCAATATGGATCTGCTAGACCTAGCGAAGGGATATATTACCAAAATAAATTCACTAGGGAAGGTTCCAAATCCTCTAGTCAAGTAAAACTATGCAATAGCCCTAACTAGATTATATGTTTTCATATTCACTAAACTAATAATAATTAAATTAAATTATAATATAGTTCTCACCAAAGATTTTGGAATAAATTGGGGGTAATAAAAATTACAAGTAAACATGCATAGAAGACATATACTCATGTCAATGTATATGGAATCCTAATGCATGGGAGAGAAGTACAAATGCATATAAATACTCTTAAAAAGGATGAAAATAGTTATGAATACTTACCTTTGAAGATGAACCCATGGAGCCTTAATCTCTCCCTTGGCCAAGGTGATTTGCAAGAGGTTTTTGTGGTATGTAAATATGATAAAGATAAATTAACTCTAAGCTACCTAACCTATCAATGCATCCAAAATAATTATCCACAAAATAAGATCCATATCTTTAAATAAATTATGAAACCCTTAGATATGTTCCTCAAGTAGAATTGTGGATAAGAGGATGCACAACATATATCTATCCTTATTTTATTCCCTTAGAAATGGTGAAATGGATGTGTATATATAGGCAAATCTAACCCTAGTCCTTTCCAAAAGTTTAGGTTGAAAAGGTTGACCCAATAGACCTTGTAAAATTATTGAAAAAAATAAATTAGGAATGGTCTAAGTTAGCCAATGGATTACTTAGACCCTAAATAAGTTTTATTAATTAGAGTACAAGATCGATTGGGTTGATAGTGTAACGTAAACTATCCAAAAGGATTTTAGGCTAGAGAAGGGATAATAAAGGTATGAAATGACTAAAGGAGGGTAAAAAATATGAGGCAAAGCTTAGGGGAATATTTTTAGGAGATCAATGTGTAGATATCAATTGTTAATAAGGGATAAAAATCATATGAAGAACTAATGGTCTGCACACCCCTTTCTTGATGCACCGCTTAAGGCATGCACTCAAAGATATTGAAACTCAATGGGTTCCTATAAGATATAAACTATAATTAATTTATAAAGTTTAAAAATATTATGATTATTTATATGCCCCATTTGAATCTCATCACGTATCATGTAGGTACAACATGGGATGGTGCTTCGATAAAAAAACATATAAACACATGACACTGAAGCTAAATAAAGTGTCATATGAGAAAATAAGATAAATAAAAGGATATAATTGAAAAAAAAAACATACCTTTACTTACCTTATTATAGATAAATAAGGAGATGTAATAAATGTGAAGGTGTCTAATGTAGGAAAAATTAGGTGAACCTATAGAGCTTATAGAAAAAGAGAAAAAAATCAAAAATTTTACAACATAAACATATAATAGGTGAAAATATTATCTATGATTTTAGGATTCTAAAACATTTTATGGTTTAGAAAAAGAGATAATAGAGACAAATATATGATCAAAATAATAAATTTGATGGTAAATATTTAAAAGGTAAATAATTTTGAATAGTAAATATAAATAGGGTGGAAAATATTACATTTGTCATTTTTACTATTATAAGAAAACATAGCTCTAAGAGACCTAGTTGGAAACCAAAGAGCCATTATGGTGAAGAGATGATAGCTAAGCTGAGACAGGGAGGATGCATAGCAGTTGTAATGAGTGCAACATAGGTAAGCAACTAGAACTTTAGAATTTTTGAATATTTTCATTTAAAATTAAGCTAATTACAGAAAATTGATTGGTAGGCAAAATCTAGGCCTTAGAATGAACCCTAGGAAACTTGTATGTACACTAGAGATAAAATAAGGTATTGGGTAGGAAAGATTTGGACCAATAAATACCTAAGGCATTTATGGCAAATGGTCAAAAACTCACCACTATGGATGAACAGACTCAACCTGGTCAATTTAGTATGTAAGGCAAGGGAGACCAATAAGGTCAATTATGTAGTAGTAGGTCGATTTAGTTTGTTAAGAGGGGGGTTGACTATGTAGCAGTGGGTCAACTTAGTTGTTTCAAAATGGTCAATGTAGTATTACTGACAAAGGTTGATTATCTACAATAGGGCTAATATAGTATCATAAAGAAAGAAGGTGGCTAATCTAGTAATGGATAGGCTGATTTAGTAGAAACTTGATAGGGTTGATTTAGTATCCCAAATGAAGCATAGGTCATATTTAGTATTGAATAGGAAAATTCTATAGAAAATGGAAAAACTAAATCAAACCATCTAAGTTATGTGAAATTTGAATAATGTATTTTGATTATGAATGATTATCTACAATAGGGCCAATATAATATGGGATGTTATTCAGAGGGTAGAAGACCATGGGACCATTGGTTTTGTTGAGTTCTTGGATATATGATAGGTTCCTTATCTATAGACCAATTGGGTTTGCCCATATTATGGATGATAGGTTACCTCAAGTGACTAGATGGTGGTAAGACTAGGTAGCACAAGATTTGACCCATGTGCTATCTTTATAGATGACCACATGAGGGGAGATCATGTGACAACCTTATATGCACATTATTACTATTTTCCCTAGTTGGTCAACTAGTGAGAGGGCTTATTTGGGTACATATCATGGGCTACTATACTTGGTGGGTATGGCCACATCTAGTGACACACTTACTAGAGTATTTTTAACTACCAAACCCAATGATTCCTCTAGTAGTTCTCACTTTTTTGGCATGACATGTTTAACAACTGAGGGGGAGAGGAAGAGGAGTACTAATCATGAGACCCAAAATTAGGGCATGGTGTGTGAGATCATGGATTGGTTGATCATGATAAAAGGCAATCTAAGGAGGAGAGGACATGGATGTGGATACAAGGGTGTAGTAGGTACCATAATAAGATTAAAAACAACAACCATGACCACATCATATATGGATTCACTATCGGTGAGAGTAGGTACATGCGAGGGTAGTCATATAAGATGACCTAGCAACTAGTTTAGGATATATATGGTTAATAGAGTCACTTATTAGGAGAGGTTCATGGCATGCATAAGTAGTGAATCTTGTATTTTCATTATTAGGGAGGATATATATAGAGGAGGTGCTCAGGGGATGAGAATATGGAGAGATTATGCTTGATAGGTGAGTAGATGGGAAGATGGTGATTGGTGACACTAAGACTAGTGATAAATGTTGTAATTTTAAACTTTGATATAGAATACTAGTTACATGTGATTATAGTAGATATATAGATTTTGAGTGTGTGTGTGTGTGTGTGTGTGTGTGTGTGTGTGTGTGTGTGTGTGTGTGTGTGTGTGTGTGTGTGTGTGTGTGTGTGTGTGTGTGTGTGTGTGTGTGTGTGTGTGTGTGTGTGTGTGTGTGTGTGTGTGTGTGTGTGAGTGATATCTTATATCTATCTAGTTTTAGTTTTGTAGATCTAGTGATAGAGGAGGTTAGATGGGGATCCTTGATTATGGATATGTACCATGACATTTTAGATGGGGTGTTAGTACCATATGACCCCACCATAATGGATGACCCTATGGTACCATCTACCCTAGCCTATGAAGGCTAGTTTATACTAGTGAGGGAGGATACAAGGTCATTACATATAGGTGGGGATGGACTACAACTATTGATAGGGGTGGGAGCAAGAAAGGCATAGGCCTGCTAGGCCTTGGCTCAAGAGAGAGTAGCACACATGGCTACCACGATCCAACTTAGATAAATACAAACCCAAGTGGCCAACCTATAGGGATAGGTAGTAGTATTGAGATCCTATAATACCTCATTATAACATACCATGAAGAGGGGATAGTCCTAGGCATCTATGGGCAGTGTGGCTAGGCCACATGATAGGCATGATGGAGCCCAATCATGGAGATGGAGCTATGTATTTTTTATTTTATACCTTGAATTATATAAAACACATGATATATATAGATATTTATGTTGATAGTTGGATTTTATCTCATGGGTTGTATTGGTTGTGGATGTTGATGCATGGATATATTTATTTCTAGCACATGTATTTTAAATTTTTGTATATGGTATGGAAATATATGTGGATTGTTTTTTTATCTAGCATTATGTGATACACATGCATGGTTAAAAAGAAAAAGGGAAAAAAATAAATGACTTGGAAAAGTATAATTAATCAAAAAAAAATGTAATACACACTATATCATGATGGGAAATGTGTAATAACAAAATATGACCAAATATAATAAACCAAAGATGGTAAAAAGGATAACAAAATGTCTTTAAACTATGAAAATATTTACACAAGAAGTAAAATCACACTATATCATGTTAGGAAGATGAAAATAATGTAATAAAATGAAAGGCACATGAAATACCAAATGGTATAAAAATAAAATAATTAAGTCAATCAATCATACTAAATCACATTGGGAAGTATAAAAGAGAAATAAAATTGGAAAAATGAACTTAAATTGATCACACTAATTCAAGATGGGAAGTATGAAAAAATTAAGAAAAATGGAAGTATTTTTTTATACAATGGAAAAATAAGAAGTTAAAAGTGAAATATCAATGGAATAAGCATAAAACATATTATATAATGTTGGAAATCATGTCCATAATGTGTAACTCATGATCAATCATGACTTATCTCAAAGTTAGCACATTTAATTTCATTATGACTTGGGTATTGGAAAATTTTATGAGGAAGGCCAGGTCCTATCCATGGTCTTACATTTCAACTCACAAAGGGAACACCAATTAAGTTGAAATAATAGGAAAAATATGTTAAAGGGAATGTTAGGAATGGTAGTTTTGTAATTTGTAAAGAAGGTATGGTCCTATCCATGGTCTTATACTAAAACTCACATATGGAATCCCTAGGGGGATTGATCAGTGAACAAAACATTATTTCTCAAGGGGAAATATTATGAGAGTGGGAAAGGAAAGAGGGAATGTAATAATCATAACATAGATGTCTATGACAATACCCTAGGAAACATGAGGCATACTAAGGACATAAAAAGATACTAAGTGACTAGTGACCATTAATATAAAAAGGATACCCACTCACAATAAGCATAAATCTATATAAATATTAACTCATGTTGGTTTTTTAAACAAGAAAAAATAAAATGGACCTACGTTCCCACAATGTGTTCCCCATTCCTTAGGACCTCTTATAGAGTCATCAGTCTACTACAAAGATTGGGTACTTATGTGAGAAAATAGGTAGTACTAAAAGATTTCTTATTCTCCTTTCCCAATCTATTGTCCTACTACACCACAATGGATCTCAAATCTATCATGAGGCTAACTTTGGAGTTTGATATTTTATTATAAAAAGGATATGTGCATTAAATCATGTATTTTAGTGTGATTTTACTTTTAAATTTTTTAATGTTACCTTTTGTATCATTGCCTTTTGTTAAAATGATTTGGCTTTTAAATTTTTATGTATTTTAAGATTCCTCATCCATATGGACTTAGAATGAAAAATCATGAGATTTATACACACAAATGATCTTTAGACTTTAGATTAAAGGAATCTAAGTATCAAAATATATGATAGACTAAAACACTTAATTTTAACTATGGACCAACATGTTATCTTAAGTTTCAACCATGTGTATGCTTAGTTTTCAAAAGGAAATAAGGGGAGTAAAATGGATATCCAAGATGGATGATTAAAATGAGATTATAATGAGATGAGTTGTTTTTTAATTGATGACATGGTAAATAAGGTGGACTAAGGGGAGCAAGGTTTGTCTAAAGAAGTCACAATAGTGATTATCCATGTTATAGAAGTAAGATAGAAAAAAATCATGAGAAAGAGATAAGACATCCATATAAAATGAAATCATAAAGAAAACAAAGTAGGTAGTCATGAAAATAATCCATAAGAGATCATAAGGGAAAAAAATAACACCTGAGATAAAATGCAGTGTGAAATATAAATAGTTGTGTAAGATAGATAAGAATTTGACATAGTGTCAAATGATATAAAATAGATAAATATAAACTTGGATCACACATCCTATCCAAAATGAATAATAAAGTGAAGTAACACCATGTTATATTCATAAATACTAGTAAATTTTTCCACAAACATTATCTGTATAATCTGATAAATCTCTGTGAAGCTGGACTCTAGTTGTAGCGAGGGTCTCATCAATATTTAGAGAAAGCTAGTAAAATACCTCTCATTAAATATAATAAATGAAAAATGTAGGCATGCTAAAAGGATCATGCTCATGAGGTACATCATACATGGGATACTAAATATAAGTAATAGGAGTGGAATTTATGGGACATGAAGGAGTCACTGGTGGAGAAGTGGCCACAAACAAAGGACGATCCATGAGTGAAGGAACCATAGGTGGAGAAAGGGACATTAAATGGAGGAACTAGGGGGAATAAGGGGAGAATTATTGCATTATAAACCTATAGGATGTGGTATATAAGGTGTATGAATGGTCATAAGGTAATCCTAGAGATGTTGTTGAAGGATGAGATAATGATTAGTGTGATGGGTACCACATTAGTGCCAAAGATAATATACCTCTCTATATTTGGGAATATATTCATGTAATAATTTTTGGGGAGGTATATCTTGTCTTTAGGCTAAGGAAGATTATGATTTAAGTAATATATATATATATATATATATATATATATATTCAAATATTTCTACAATTATTGGAGTAAGGATTATCTATGTCATAGAAGTAACATATACGCTTGTTAGTAAACTTTGTGGGTATACTAATAGAGGGAGTGGAAATAGAATTTGGTGAAGGCTTATATAATTTAAAATATCTAGTATAATGACTAGAAACTCTATGAATATCATATTATGATTGATCAACCCATTGGGTGGGAAAAATATCAAGCTATGGTAAAGGAAGTAAGCCATCACCAAGGGGAAGTGGGGTTGGCAGAGAGACTAGATGAGGCTCAACTAAAGGAAAATAGGATTAAAGGTAGGGAAAGACTCAAATAAATGGAGAGTGGGAATATTATATAGAATAGGCTCAGTTGAGGGAGAGGTATGATGTATATAGGGTTAAAGGATGGTATTAAGCATCTCATGGGCAAGCTGGCTATAGGGGTCCTAATATCTAGTGAAGTGATAAAGACTAGTCATAACACAATTCATAAGCATGCTCCTAAGAGGATTTTTAAAAATTGGAGGTGTGTGTACCATATCTACCCTAATAAAAATAGGAATAATGCTAAAATTAGTAACTATATAAGATGGAAAGCAATAAGATAAATAGAAATACTGAAACAAATAAAAATGATAATGAATGATTTCAGCATCTTGAGCCTAAACAAGACCTCCTATAAATGGGTCATATAAGGTATAACCATCATCATATTTAGGTGTATGAAGATAAATTATATAATTATGGATAACCTTCCCATCATAATTGGCATGATAAATATAATTTTGAGTCGTAGTTAACACTATGAGTATATCATCATTAGGTGGTTGATGGGAACATGGATGTAGAAAAGGAGGAAGATGGGAAAAATGAGATGAGGAGATAAATCAGAAGTTTTTATATTGATTTTGATCTCATCAAGATCATCATCCTTAGAATATAAGAGGTTATGTGGTATATTCCTAATGATTTTGGGGTGACCATAATAAGCTCACATAAATTTGATAGGGAAATTAAATTGTTGAGATTCTTGAAATGGAACACTCGATAAGGGTTGATGTTTTGAATACAACATTGTATTAGAATTGTTAAAAATTCTAAGTATTAGTGTCACCTTGAATCCTATATATTTCAACATTATGAGGGAACTTAATACATTGGTAGGTAGAAGAGGTGACAAACCTCATACAATGAGTCTATGGCTTGCCAAACAAGATATTATAGGAGAAAATAAATTTGAAAATCATAACCTTCACTTGAATAGTGATAGGTGGGATGGTGATAAGGAGCCACACACAACCTAAGGGAGGAATTTACCATCATTCATAGCCTTGACATGTATTACATGTGGATTTAAGAGTACACTCAGAATATCCAAGGGTTTTAAGGAAGTCAAGGGAGGCAACACAAGTACTTAAATCCTCTTTAATAAATACATGCTTGACTTGGATTTCACTAATTTGGATGATTTTAAAGAGCGGAGGATCATCTACATGAAGAAGAATATCATTTGGGATCATAGAAGTGATAGGGAATTTGAGAGAGAGAGAGAGAGAAGTGTCCATTATTTCATCATTGTGTATAGACATATATTTGCATTGTTATAAGATGTTATCTTCTAACCTAGATAAGGTAGATTCAAATCTTTCTAGGTGAGGATGAGGGATGTTCATTTCAAAGAGGAGTTGCATAAGGAAGTTATGATGATATAGATAGGTCTACATGAGTTTGATCAATGGAATTTGAGATAGGAGATTAGCAAGTCCGATGATAGGATCCCATTCATCTAGACTATTTGATAGAGGTATGTAGTGTTGGAGGAGTTCCTTGGAAGGAGTATAAGTTCATGTAATTTTGTGCTAATAAGATGTAAGAGGTTTAATTGGGGGACAAATTGGTTGATTATCATGAAATGAGGTAGTTGATGCAAGTTTGGTTTGTGATATATTTGAATAAGTGATATGAAAAGGTTTAATATAATTAGAAATGGGTAAATTGGATGAATAAATTGTAGAAATGGTATGAGATGTGTTATCTAATGGAGGTGTTGGAATTGGTTCATCAAAATAGATAAGGTCTTCTTGCCCCAAATGTGTTAGGTGATTTTGGGAAGATATTGGATAACATAGAAAGTGTGAGGTGATTGGTGAGTGTGGGTGGGATGAGAATCAATGAGGGAAACTACCATTCACATATTAGTCATGTTGACCACATTATATTTGGGAGTTGGGTCTAAAATACTATCAATGTTATTGGTGGAAGGAGTAGGCTTATCATTAGTATCTTGATGATTTGGAAGAGGATATTTGTTGATAACTAAATTAGCATTAGCATGGTTTAAATCTTGAGTTTTTATTTATGTTTCATGAGTTTTTAAGGAAATGTCATAGGATTTTTGAAATTTAAAAATAAGGAAATAATGGTCTAAATTGGGATCAAGGAGGAAATCCATAGCTAAGTTATGAAATTTCCTACAAGTCTCATAAGAGCTACCCCAACTACATGAAACCAAAAAAATTATTTGGATTATACCATGATTTCATAGGGTGAGTGGGATTGAGATCTCATGGAAGAGGCCTTGGTAGATGTTTTTTAAACTCCACTAAGGATAAAGGATTATGAACATTTATTTTACTTGTTGGATAAAAGTGAGGATTAGGGATGTGGTTTAGAGGGGAAACTTATTCTAGAGCATGGTTGGGAGCAATAGCTTGAATATTATGTATGTTAGCATAAGAATAAGTGACACCATCATTATCAACATGTCAATTTTTGTTTTTTAAGATCATGTAAGTGCCCATAGGAGGTTGGGATGGCTCAAAATGATTCATGAGGAAATATTAGCACTTGACTTGGTCGATGGCCTCTTCCAAAGTTTGTGGAGAGAGAGTCCAGACCCAATATTATAATTTAGGATAGAGAGAATTGGTGAATATATTAAAGAGGCTATCATCCACCATATTGTGTTCACACTTGTTAGACAAGTTATTCCAGCATTTGATGAAATATTATGTGGTTTCTATCCCAATTTGTTTGTAATTAATAAAATGATCCAAGGTATTTCTAGGGAGGTCACTAGTTTGAAACTCTTGTACTAAAGCATTAACTAAATCCTACAAACTAGTGATGGAATGAGATTTGAGTTTGTTATACCAATATAAAGAATCTTCAAAGAAGGTTGTTGCTAAGATCTTGGTAGTGGAAAAAGTGTTTAACTTGACCCAATATTTGTATAGATTTCCATATGTTTTTAAGTGTAAGGTAGGATCAATTGACCCATTATAACTAATGGTAAGGGTGATAACTCCTATATATATGTTATCAATTTGAGGCATAAGAGGTTTATTTTGAAGGTGTTTAATTGTTTTGATAACAAGAGGTGGTTGAGGGATAATATTTCCATGGGAATCTCTAAGGGTGGGGTGGGGGAAATTTTGGTTGTGTGCTCCCCATGAAACCTATTGAGGATGATTTTGGAGATGAATAAGGTGATTCTACATTTGCATCATTTGGTTCACATTATTATATTGGAAAGCATTCATTTGGTTAAGATTTTTCAACAAAATTTGATGGGCTTGAGTGGTGTTATTCACAACATGTGAAGCATTAGAATTGGTATTAATGGCTTGGGTACCACTATGAGTATTGTCATGCATTCTATTAGTAGCTTGAGAGGCATTGTTAGAAAAGGAGGCACTAGTAGCATGATTAGATTGGGTTGTGAAAGATGCACTAGTATAAGGATTAAAAGAAGAAGCACTAGTGGCATGATTACCATGAGTATCCAATGATTCACTAGTGGAGGAATCAAGAAGAGCAGGACATGGACACAACCCACTAAATGTTGAACCTACCATGTTATTAGATATACTTGGCATGGATGTTGAGTAGATCAAAGAAGAAAATGTCATAGTATGATAAGGGGTCAAAATACTAAGAAACTTTTGAGAGGCAAAGAATATATTGCCCCCAAATATATGTGAGAATGTGGGGGAAGGTGAATGGGGTTCTTCTATTTGACCACTTATCATAAGGTGATAAATAGTATAAGGGTATTTCCCTTGATGTTTAGGAAATTAATTAATGAAGAAAAGCATTTTTGGAGTATGTTTTAATTTAGGTTGATCTTATAAGGAGAATAAAGGGTTAAAAATTCAAGATGCATGAGGAGGAGTCCCAAAATTAGTATTGTGAGTGGTCACATGCACATTAATTTCTTCTAGAATAGAATCCATAAGTTGTTTATGGGAAAACCTATTGGGGTTGGTAAATCTCATCATATATATTGAGTTTAACTCTATATTATCCTCAAATAAGAATTTCATGAGGAGAGAGAAAGGTTAAGAAGGAAACATATGATGGAGATAAATTTATAAAATAGGATATAGAGTCATGAATGTTGACTATGTGATGTAACCTAGTAAGTAGAGAAAAATGTAGAGTCATGTAGGTTAACTATGTATTGCAAATAGGGAGGTAAAATAGGTTAATAAAGATACAAAGTCATGTAGGTCAATTGTGTACTACTAGATAAAGAATTGAAAAGGGAGAAATTAGAAGACATAGTTGTATAGATCGACTGTGTACTGCTAGTACGAGGAAAAATATAGTCTATAAGAGACTATATCGACCAAAATGACAATATTCTAAAATAAGGAATTTTTTTCAAAGATAATTGAAGTAAGAATGAAAGAAAACACATAAATAATTGATCAATGTGATTGATATAATTTGAGCACACAACATAAAACCTTACACTGATATTAGCTAATGTAAGCTCTCACAATACAACAAGAAATGATTAGAGAGAAACTAATCAATTCAAAAGTAAATTCTAACTAAGTGTTCATCCTAAGTGTTATTATATTATTATAAAGTTTTGATTTAAATGTGATAAGAGATTTGGCTAAAATATGGAACTAGAAAGGCAATATTTGGATAGTTTCAAGATGTTTGGGATAAAAAAGATCTATGTTAGCAATGGTACTAGCTTGGTATTGGGCCCTACCCCCTCACTTCACAATCTTGTAGTGAAAAGGGTGTTAGGTGCTTTTTCAATATATACCATGAACCACATATTTATACTTGTCTAGAAAACCAAGTCAACTTCCCCCTTGGTGATGAAATACAAGTAGGTAGGCCTTGGGAAGGTGAGTGTTTAAATGAGTTTTGAATGTTATGTGGTTTTGTAGTGTGTGAAAAAGAGTAAAATAGTGTAACTAAAATATTAATTTAAAAAACCACCTATTTATAATATGTGAGTTACTCTAATAATGAAAATAATTAAAAAAGGAAACGTGAATTAATTACTAGCAAATAGTGGTTAATTCCTTGATTAAAAATAGTATAGAGCTAGTTTAGGTGACACTATATATAAATAATATAGAATAAAGTTGACTATTTGGTTTTATTTTATAGAATCAAGGTCTTTAATAATAGTCTAATGGGTTGACTATGTTTCTCAGACAGAAGATATACTACAAAACTAGGTCAACTAGGTTGACCTAGTTAGCTATAGGGTCATAATTTTAAAGACTTCTAACTTATGAAAAATAGAACTAAAATAAGTATTAAAATGATAGAGAAAATAAATAAAGTAACCTTGGTGGGTTTGAACATGGTGAAGATTTACAAATTTATGCAAAAATACCTTAGTTATTGCTTTTAAATTCTATAAATTAGGTTGACTGGATTGACCAAGTTCTACAAAACCATATATGCTAAAGAAGAATAAGGAATAAGGTTGACTTGTTTGATAGTGTTTATGACCTATTTACTAGTAAAAATAATTATCATTCAAATCTAACCTATTTTACAATGTATGCTAATCTAAAACTAAAGAAGAGTACTATGTCAACCTATTCAATCTAGTAATGTATAGCTAATGAAGACCTAGATAGATAGAACATAGTTATTTTGAAGAAATTATGTGTTAAACCTATGCACAAAATGTTATAACTATACCAATGAGTTTGATACATTACTATAAATATGGAAAAATAAAAAAATAATAAAAAAATGATAGCATGAAATAAAACCTACAAGGGTTAGATTCATGTCAGTTCACCAGAATGTATGCAATGGGAAATACAACAAATATATAAATCAATCCCAGATTGGAGAAGATAAATCATACTTACACTTCCAATTATAGTATTTATTCTATTGATAGATCATACATTCATCCACATATTTCTAGACATCCCCTTTGAGTCCCTCCCAAAAAAATTCTTGCTTGATTTTATGATAGGTTTTCAAAAATCTTGAATGATCTCCAAGTAGAGTTGCATGAAGTTTTTAAAGGACTTTTTGTTTGAGAAGAGAATTCTTACATAGGTATAATCTATCTTTATATCATAATTCATTACCCTTCCATGTGAATTTTTCAAATCCACCTAACCCTTGCTAAAGATTCTAAATCAAATCATGGGTAGCACTATTATTTTCCCATTCTAATATAGCTTCCTTTAGCCAATAGTCTTTCCAAATGGTCATGGCACATAACAATGCCTCAACTAGTTTATCTCTCCTAGATAATGCATATTCCACCACATTTTCCTTGCCTTTCTTGTATACTATTTCAAAATCATAGCCTAACATCTTAGTTACCCATTTCTATTATTCTTCTAATGGAAACCATTGTTTCAAAAAAATCTGAGACTAGCATGATTAGTCTTTACCTAAAAGTGATGACCCAAGAAATAACGTCTCTATTATTTGACTACATGTAGAATGACCATCATTTCCTTCTCATAGATGGGTTTGAGCTAATTTTTACCCTTCAGTTAGCAACTTTCAAATGCTAGTGGTTTGTCTTATTGCATGATCATAACACACATACCATATCCAGATGCATCACATTCAACTACAAAAATATTAGAAAAATTAGGAGTGATCAAAACTAGATTGGTGCACATAGCCAATTTCAATTGTTCAAATGTCTTATTACCTATATAAGTCAACTAGAAGGAGTGTTTCTTTAATAAAGTTGTGAGTGGGGATGCAATGCTACCATAATTTTTGGCAAACCTATGATAGTAACTAGTTAGCCCCATAAATCCCCTGAGTTGCTCGAGTGTTTTAGGAACCAGCCAGTCCACCATTACTTGTATTTTTTTAGGATCCATTTTCACTCCTTCACAAGAAACCACACAACCCAAATACTCAACCTCACAAGCTTTAAAATTATATTTGGAAGGTTTGGCTTATAATTGATGTTGTTCTATAATTGAGATTACTTATTTCACATGTTGTAAATGGTCTTCCCAATTTTTACTATAAATGAGGATATCATCAAAAAACACCAAAACAAATTTCCACAAAAATGGCTTAAAAATAGTATTCATCAAACTATAAAATGTGGATGGTGAATTTTTTAGACCAAAAGGCATAACCATAAAATCATAATGGACCTCATGAGTTTTGAAAGTTGTTTTGGGTATGCCTTCATCATAGATCCAGATTTGATGTTACCTAGAACATAGATCTAACTTGGTAAAATAAAGAACACCATTCAGTTCATCTAGAAAATAATCAATGATAGGAATAGGAAACTTATCTTTGATAATGTACTGATTGATTTCTATGTATTCAAGGCACAACCTCCAAGTGTCATCTTTCTTTATCACCATAATAATTGGTGAAGAATATTCACTTTGGCTATGGTGAATGATTATTTCATCCAACATCTCTTGTACCATATTTTTAATTTCACTTTTATAGGCATAGGTATACCTATATAGCATAATGTTGGGTGGTGTACTACCATGAATAAGTTTGATAGCATGATCATGCATGTAGTTGGGTGGAAGTCCTTTCAGCATGTCACCAAAAATAATATATTTTTTGTCAATCACTTGTTGCATATCAGGAGGTGTAGATGGTTGAGTTGAATGGACTTCAATGGAAAAAATCAAGCTATAAATCCTTTAGAATGATTTTTTAGGATATTATTCATTTTATGGGAGATATAAAGTTGTGGATATTTATCCCTTAATCCCCTCAGCTCAAATGTCCTTCCCTCACAATAAACGCACATGAATAATTACTATAAATTCATCTCAATGGTGCCAAATATGGTGAGCCACTATAGTCCCAATATTATGTCAACTCCACCCGTAGGAATATCAAACATAGGAGAATCTAATAGGTAGTCTCCCATGGCCATCTTAATACTATGGCATTTTCTTGAACATCTAATAGTACCACCATATATAATTATGACCTAAAATTTTGGAGTGGGATAAATGAAATAGTTCAAATGAGCATCCAATATACTATTGATGAATTTGTGTGTGCTCATAAAATCAATAAATATATTGAAATTCTATTTCTCAAGAAAACCCACCATGTTAAGAGTTTGGTGAGTACTAATACTTAAAAGGGCATGATAGAAAATAGTAGCCTAAGAGTCTTCAGATTCCTCCCTAGGCCCTTCTATATCCTCACCAATTGCCTCATCATCATATTCATCCTCATTGGCACCTTCGATGTAAAATATATTATTTTTAGCATAATGATGTCCTTTTCTCCATTTTATATCACAAACATAAAAAACCCTTTGGCTCTCCTCTCCTTAATTTGTTGAGGTGTCAATCTAGTGGGTTGAGGAAATGATGGTGCTAGAAAGGTGCAATCATGACTAGTAGTGAAAGTTTTTCATTTGAACATATCTTTTTATTCTACCATGCATGCCCTTAGGATAGATTTTGATACTGATGATAGGTTAAACATATGAAACTCCAATTTGATTTTATCTTTGAGTCCACCCAAAAAAACATCAGTCAAATTTTCCTTAGTGATGTCTTCCACCTATAAGGATAGATTTTGAAATTGATGAATATAATCCTTCATAATTATTGTTTGATAAAGTTTTGATAACTAGTTAAATTAGTTCTCAAATACATTATTATGATAATGAGCCAATAATTCATTAGTGAAAACAAACCATGTAATAAGAGCACCATTATCTTTCTTTTGATCACACAGCTAGCAATACCAAATGAACTACTCAAGTTTTAGATATAGAGACACCACTATCACCTTTTGAGAATTAGGAGTTTGGTGTAGATCAAATAAATTCTCAATTTGGGTAATCTAAGTGAGAGGATCCTTACCATCAAACTTATGTATGTCCAATTTTGGCAACATCAATTTCACACCAATATTGGAGTTGTTAGTGTTGAGAGGGGGAAGACTCAAATGATGAAGAGGAGGGTTGTTTGGTTGTAACTGAGACAAAATGGTAGATAATTATGTAGCGATATGATGTAATTAAGTGTGAACCCTATTAATCTCTCTATGTATCCTTGAAACATTAATTTTAACTATAACAAAGTCATCCTACCTTACCAAGATCTTTATTTTAGCATGAAGTTGAGAAATCAATGGATTTGAAGTTTGAAATCCATGTCATCCCTAAATGGAGTCTTAGGAGTTTCTTGCCCACATTTTTTTCCTTGAGTAGTAGGACCTACCATGTAAAAACCCTAGGAAGGTTTTTTCCCCAAAAAAGTGTACCAAAATATGGTATTATTGTAATCACCTTGCCAAGATGAATGCAACGACTACATTTGTGCATTAGGGTGAAAAATTTAGGCACCAAAAAAGTATACTAATAGAATATACCATTAAAATAATCTCATTGAGATGAATCCAATGACTATAAATGTGAAAATGGAAAAAAAATTCCAAACTTATTTTAGATATTTTTATTCAAAAAAGCATTTTGAATAATACTGTTGATAAAAAAAATTAATTCTTCCCAGATTTCAAGTTATGTTTTTCACTCCTTCCACTCGTAAAAGGCACGCCTCATTAGATCCAAAAAAATGCTGAAATAAAATTTCCCAAATTGAATATCTAATACCACTTTTAATTAAATTACTTAGATATTTTCACATAATAATTATATATCACATATAATAAGTAAATATAAGAGATCACACATCAATAATTGATAGCGGAGTAGAATAATGAATAATATAGCAAAGCCAATTTGATGGGGCAAAATCCATAATAATTTAATAAGATCAAAATACTTAATATTATGATCAAATACTAACCACTAACTCCTATATATAGTCTATTTATCCATAGTTATTCCATAGGCTAACCTAACTATAAACATAGAGAAATGTAACAAGAATATAAAATAAGTATATAAGACACAAGTCAACAACACAAATCCATAGACACACCAAAGGTTAAGGGCATAACATGGATAGTGACCAAGATGGATCTAATATACCTATCCAAGGGATCTATTACCATAATAAATTTAATAGGGAAGGTTCCAAATCCTCTAGACATGTAAAACTATGCAATAACCCTAGCTAGGTCTTATGCTTTCATATTCACTAAACTAATAACAATTAAATTATAATCTAATGTTCACCAAATCTTGTGTCACATATTGGGTGAAATAAACATTGAAATTAAACATGAATATAAGACATATACTCACATCAGTGTATACATGATCTTAAAGCATTGGAGAGAAGTATAAATGCATATATATCTGCTCTTACAAAGGAGGAATAAAGTTATGAATACTTACCTTTTAAGATGAACTTATTAAGCTTAAATTTCCCCCTTAGCCAAGGTACTTCATAAGAGGTTGTTGTGTTATGTAAGTATGACAAGAATAAATCAGATCTAGGCTACACAACCTATCAATGCATCTAAAAGACTTCTCCATAAGACAAGATCCGTATTTCCAAAGAAAGTATGAAACCCTAAGTTATGATCCTCAAGTATATTAGTGGATAAGAAGATACACAATATATATCTCTCCTTATTTTCTTCCCTTATAAATGTTGAAATGGATGTGTTTATATAAGTAGATCTAACCCTAGTCCTTTCCAAAAGTTTAGGATAAGAATGTTGACCCAATCGACCTTGTATCATTATTAACAAAAAAAAATTAGGTCTCACTCTAGGTTAGTTATGGGATGACCTAGACCCTAAATAAGTTTGATTAATTATATTATAAGATCAATGGGGTTGACAATGTAATGTAAACTTTTAAAAGGATTTTAGGCTAGCGAAGGGCTAATGAAGGTAGAAAATGACTAGAAGAGGGTGTAAAATATGAAAAGCTTAAGGGAATGCTTTTATGAGATGGGTTTGTAGATAGAAAGTGTTGGTAAGGGAGAATAATCATGTGAATCATTAATGGTCTACCCACCCCTTTCCTGTTGTGCCCCTTAAGGTGTGCACTCAGAGAGATTGAGACTCGATGAGTTCTTACAAGATTAAAAGCATCAGTAATTGATAAAGTTTGAAAATATTATGTGTATATACTATACACTTACAATCAAGTCTATTAGTAGAGATAAAAATAATAAAAACAATAATTAACATTTCCTTTGGTACCTATATTTTGATGGAGATTTATGTAAGAAAAGATAGGGCATAAGGATTATGTTTGTATAAATTATCTATTTCTTATCTCTTATAATTTCCTTATACTAATAACTTTTATGAATATGAGGCTATTTTTTCAGGCCAATTATTTGCTTTGAGTCACAAGGTAAGAGAATTGCAAATGTTTAAAGGCTCAAAATTTGTAATTAATCAAGTATATCATATTTTAAGAAATAAAAACATAGATATGGGAATTAATTAAATAATTATATTCCTACAACATCATAAAACAAAAAATCTGAGAGGGTGAAGGGTTATGGGAATGGGGATAGAACTAACAACCTTAGGCTTGGACACCAACATGTTTCCAACACTTTTGAGTGTCTTATCATCAAGTCCATTAAACAAGGAAAGTCTAATCTCAATCACAAGGGCCCCTCTAACAAGGCAAAGGAAGTAGGATCTGACAAGGTAGTCATCAAAGATTTGAGTGGGGTTTTCAGATGTAAGTCCTCCTAGGTAGAAAAATTCAAATATAAATTTTTTGACCAAAGATAGATTAATCCAAATTAAGCTATCCTTATTTCTCATGACAATAGGGTATTTCATATTAAATTTATTAACACTTTAATTCAAAGGGATTATTCAAGAATGGAGTGTATTATTATGGATAAATTTATAGGATCTAGACCCAATATAGATTATTTTTGACTTTGGGATATTAGGAAATGGAACCTTAAGGGTGACATGGATATCTCAATAATGTCAAATGGATTTTTCATGATAATATTGAATAGCAATGAGGACTATGTTGAGATCCTAGTGGGGGTTCTTTGGTTGATCTAGTCTATTCTTTAGAAAATGGAAATCTAGTTTTAACCTAGAGAAATAATATATTAACATTATTCCCATTTGTGTTAGACTCCATGATCTTCCATTAGAACTATGAGAAGAAGATATTTTTATCAGTGTGGATAGTACCTTCAGTTACTTGATTACTTTTTAAAAATTTATAAATACAAGAAGGCGATTTTTTCATGATTTTTTTTGTGTCAATACTAATGTGAATCAATAACTTCCTTTTATTATCTATTTACATACTTCCAAAGGGGAATGTTTCTAAAAAATTGAGTATGAAAAATTATCACTCCTTTATTATAAATGCTTAAAACTATGTCATATGACAAAATTATGCCCATTAAGGACAAGAAATAAGCCCTCCCAAACATTTAAGAAGGATGGGTCATCATGTAAAAATAAATCCATGGGTAATCCTAATAATAATCCACCTAAAGGAAAGATCTAGATTGAGAAGAAAATGAATAATTTAGAAGTTGGGAGAGTTCTGACTGAAATGGTTTTAGATATGCTTCTAGTAGAAGTAGTTGATTTAGTTACCAAAGGCATGGACCTATCTGGTCCAAAAGTAAATAAGGGTCTGCAATAACTTATGGAAGTTTTTTATAGATTGGTGAATGTCAAAGTCAGCCATAGTCTCATTTTAAAACTCAAATCCACCTGTGAAGATTGTAATAAGGTTCTAAATTTTGGAGGAAACCTTAAGGTAGGGGATCTATTTATAGAGATATTCATAGAGGATCATGTTATGATTGTGAAGTGTTAAATTTTATGGATCCTCTTACCTTAGTACCTTTTCAAAAATTTATAATGTCCAAAAATAAATTTAATGCTTGCAATCTCTAAAAGAAGATTCAGTTTCAAACTTCCTTTCTAGTGACTACAATATTGACTCATCTTTGGTTAATCTCATAAACCATTCAACTTTAATCAAGACCTTGATTTTTTTTCCTAATAAAAGTGGTTCTATTGAGTAAATTAAATATAATGTATCCACCCCATTATAATTTCCTAACTCTAGTAATGGAAAATAAATATAAACCCTACATATTATTACCAGGTGTGGGGGAAAAGCTCTTACAATAACTCCCCCAGTGAAGGTAGGAATATTATCTATAAAGTAAAATCTTAATAAGTTGATAATATTAGATATTTATTATCGATTTTAAATATTACTCCCTTAAAAATTTACTCAAGCCTCCAAAAAAATATTAGATGAAAATACTTTTATGGAACATTAATTATATGAATAGTTCCCACAACATAGAGTTTTTAGAGATTTCAAATTTAGTCATAATCTAGATGTTTTGGATATTCAAGAGATGGAAGTTATATTGTAAAATATTTTATGAAAATATATATATATTTTTTAAGATAGCTAAATGATAATGTGTGAACTCCATTGGGGCTTCTAGTGGAATAATTATGTTATGGAATGCTAAGATAATTGAAGGTCATCTCTTATTCAAATCTAAGTATCATTTAGCCATTATTTTTACCAAAAAAGAGGAGGATTTTATGTGGAGGTTCTCAAATATCTATGCACCTAACTCTCTTGTTTATATAATACTCTTATGGGATGAGTTATCTAATTTTAGATAAACTTGCAAGGATCTTCTATGGGTGGTTGCTGGATATTTTTAATACTCCTCTATTTTTAAGACAAAAATGGAGGGAATCAAGTTATGATTGATAGTATGAAAGACCTTGCATCTTTATTCTATAACTATATTATTATTGATGTTTAGCTAAGGGGACCTCCTTTTACTTAGACAAACAATCAAATGAGTGAGAATCTCATCCAAGTTAGACTTGGCAGTGTTTTGATTTCTATAGACTGGTTATCTATAAATGATTTTCTTCTTTATTCACTTTCAAGGATTGGGTCAGAGAAGAATACTTTGGAATTCATTATTGAATATAAATAAAAATAAATAAAATAGAACTTTTGATATGGAACATATGTGGTTATATCACCTAGATATTAAGGACAAAATTATTGAATGGTGGGATACTTTGATTAATGGTTCAACTATGTTTAGATTGGTCTCCAAAATGAATTTATTTAAAAGGAATATAAGGGTTTGGATCAAATATGTGTTAGGAAATGTTTTCATTTAGAATAAGGCATTGAGGGAAGAATTTTATAGGCTAGAGGAAACCATAATTTCCAACATATTTGATCTTCATGTTAGTTATAAGGAAAAACAACTGCATTTGTGATTATCACGAGGTGGTTTCCATGGAGGAAATTATTTGGAGGCATAAATATTATGTTATTTGGATTAAGGATGGGGATAAAAATATTAATTTATTTCATATGACAGCCTTAAAACATCAATCTCATAATTACATTAGACACATTATAAATGTGGGTGGGGTCCCTTGACTAGATAAGAATTTTATTAAAGAGGAAAGTATTTCTTTTTTCAAAAATTTATTTGTCAAAAATTCAAAAAGTAATGTTATAATGGAGTAATAATTGATTCATGAAATACCACATATTATTTCTCATTAAGATATTTTGAGTCTTGTTAATCTTGCTTCAGTGGATGAAGTTAAATATGTATATTTTATCATGAACAACGATAAGGCACTAGGCCCAGATGGGTACCCCATTGCTTTCTTTCATATTTTCTATGAAATAATTGATAAATATGTGGTGGATATTGTAAATGGTTTTAATTCCCTAGGTCAGATTCTAAAAGAGTTAAATAACACCTTTATTTCTCTAATTCATAAAAAGGAGGGTCCTACCAATTTTTTAGAATTTAGACATATTATCCTTTATAATGCTACCTATAAAATCATTACTAAAGTGATTTTATTGAGAATTTATTATTAATGGATAAAATCATTGGTTCTCATCATGGAAAATTTGTTCTGGGAAGATAAATTCAATATGGTATATAATTGTCCATGAAATAATTTATTCCATGGATATAAGTAATCAAGTAGGGATGATTTTGAATCTTAACATGAATAAGATTCATGATAGGCTAGATTGGAAGTTTTTGGAAAAGGTAGTGACCCATTTTGATTTTGAGGTTAGATTTAGGGGTTTTATCAAAGATTGTATTTCTACTATTATTTTTTCTATCCTCGTAAATGGAGTCCCTATTGGATACTTTAGTATCAAAAGGGGTATAGGTAGGGTGACCCAATTTCCCTTTTATTATTCATTATAATAGTATAATACCTTAGTAAATCTCTTTTGTAAACCTTCAAAGAAGGTCAGTTTAAGGGTTTAAGACTTGTCCACAATTTAGAACTAGTTCTTCACCAATAATTCATGAATGACACTATTTTAATGTTTGAAGCATCAGTGTGGGAAGAAAAATAATTAAGAATGGTGATATTGTCCTATGAATTTACCTCTCATTAAAAATTTGATTTTGAGAAGAGTTTGTTATATTTTTTTAATAGTCTAATAGATAGGTAGATCATAATAGCGGTTATACTAGGTTTTTAGATAAAAGAGTTACCCATCTCTTATCTTGAAATGCCTATGAGTAGTGGAAGACTATCTATGGAAAATTAGAACCCTATTTTGGATTGATTTTTAAAAACATTAGATGGATGGAAAGGTAAACTTATTTATTTAGTAGGTAAATTATTTCTTATTAAAATTGTTTTGTAAAGTATCCCTGTATATTTGATTTCTATGTTCAAAATTACATGGATAGTTAGGGAAAGGACAAAAAATATTTATAGAAAGTTCATCTATTCTGGTATTGATGAAAAGAATAAACTCTCTCTAGTTTCATGGGATAGAATATGTTATTCAAAGATATTTGGAGGGCTTGACCTATGAAAATTAAGTGGATAAATTTGGCACTTATTTTCAAATTAAACTAGAAATTCATCACTAGTAACACTTTCTGGTCTAGAATCTTACAGGCTAAATACTTGGGCTCTAGATTTTTGATGACATTATTGGTTGAGGATCAATTTGATATAAGATCTTATTTTTGAAATTTCATTAATTTTATAAATGGACTCATCTTATAGGGGAGAAAATGGAAGATTGGTAATGGTTAGTAGGTTAACTTCTAGGAGGATATCTAGTTTCTAGATAAACAACTAATTTATTTGGAACCATGGTCATAAATTGGGCTATAAATCCAATACTCTTATGGGTGCAAAGTATATGATTGTATAGAATTTAAATATAGTAGTAGCATATGGAAAGTGTTTTTTGGTACAATTTTTTTTGCTAAATATTTCACTTTGTTATAAGACCTTTAGGTTCTCTTTAAAACCATTCATATTCCTTAGTTTCTCAAGGATGATTATTTTATTTGGAAGGATTATTTTAGAGGTTTATATAACATCAAATAAGACTATAATTTTATATTTAAAACTCCTAGGTAAGGTAATCCTTAGTCCAGAATGTGGAACAAAAATGTAATCCCTAAGATTAACCTTTTCTTGTGGTTGTTTGTTCAGAACAAGATTATATCTATTAACAACATAAGGAGAAGAGGGATGTGTTTGATAAATATATTTAATCTTTGTAAAAATGAGAATGAATCAATTATACATTTACTTATAGGGTGATCTTATTCCATTGAGGTGTGGAGTTTCTTTTTTGACAAATTATTGATTACCTAGGTCCAACCTTAAAATGTTATGGAAGCATGGATGGCTTGGAATCATCCTTATAAGAATGACATATTTTAAAACATTTGTAAGTTTATGCTACTTAATATCATTTTGTATCTTTAGAAATAATGAAACAATATTAACTTTAGGTATAAATAACTTCCTAGCATAATTTTTGTTAACAATATACAAATTAGTATTATGGAGAACCTAAAAATTATCCCTTCTAGTAAATCAAAAGGCATGAATGAATAGGAATCAAGAATTTAATCCATTTGGAAAATTGAGGTGCAAGTTGGATAAATTTGGATCTCAAAATAGAGTTTAGTAAAAGAGTTAAATAGAGAACCCCCTCTCCATGATGGGTGAAATTAAACTTCGATGGGGCCTCAAAAGGGAACCAAGGTGTTTCATGAGGTAGAGTTATTTGTGTGGATGATAAAGGTAACTTCATTATAACATATTTAAGAAGAATGGGTACTTAGTCCAATCATTAGGCATAAGTCTTATCTACACTATGGGGTCTACTATTGGCAAAAGAACTTATGATTATTAGAGTTATGATATAAGGTGATCGTTTGAAAATAATAAATTATTTGTTAAAGAATAATATGTCTAATTGTATCACTAATCACATCATAGATGAATCATACCTTCTTATTGATTATTTCCATGAGGTCAACATCCACAATATGTATAGAGAATAAAATTAGGTAGTGGACTAGTTTACTAATAAACGAGTGGTGTCTATAAACCTAAGAAGATGGATTTATTTGTAAAATGTTCTTGGATTCATTATTCAAAGACTAAAGGTGGATGTAATGTCTTGAAATAATTATCCAAAGACACATGTTATGTTTTTTATTGGTTGTTCTTTCTAGTGTTTTCTTTATTAATGTGTAGAAAGGCAAGGGTGTGTCAAAATAATGAGTTTTAATGGAGGGGTTAAACTTGTCTCTATTTTTAATTCTTTGGTTCTAGGTATTGGTCTTACCATAAAAATTCCTAAATGGGATGGTACAATTATGTTGAAAGATGGGAAATATTATTCCCACATGTGTGGTGATTTTTATAGCCATATTGTGTCTTGTATTGAATGATAATTTGAAAATATTGTATATGTGTGAATTTTCTCCAATTAATCCATAACTAAGAATGATATGGCAAAAAATAAGGTTATAAGGAGACCTGTTATGGTTAATAGTAAATCTAGATGGATTGAACCCATTCTAGATGTGGGTTTAAAGGAAGATGTTGAGCTATGGGAGATTATATAAATTATTGGAATGGACTATTTCATGCAAAGGGTGGAAAGGTATGATAAACATATTTTTTAAAATTTTGTCAAGGATTGACATTGTAGAGAGGTGATTTCTAATGGACTCTATAAAAATTATGGAAGAACTGATCACCTAGGTGACTAGGTTAAACATGGAGGCCACTAAAAATTTAAAAACAAGAAGAAATTACAAGGCAGAAAAGGAAAATTTCCTACTTGAAGGGGAGGTGCTTCATCCATTATAGAGTGGGTTTAATCAAGAGACATTTCCTTCTTTATTTGGAAATGTGGAAAAGTAGGTCATGCTCTATATCACATTGGAAGGTATGTAGAATGTCGTGCATTAATCTAATTTTATTTTTATGAGTTTTTATTTTTATATACTACACTCTCTTGAAAGCTTCATTCTTGATGTTAAACTAGGCAAAAAGAGTGAACCATTACATCATGCTATTATATTTATGAGATATAAATATTTTAAAGGGATGAATAAAATCCCCCTCTAATTCCCTTCTTCCAAGACTAATATTTATAGTAGTAGATCTCTTGATAAGTTGATTGGTAAGAATAGTGAATCAAAGAACCCTACTCTTGGAAAATAAGGTATTCAAAATATCAATGTTATTATAAGCCTCAAGATGAATAATTATAAATGTAAATTGAAGATATTTTCCAAGATCAAGTCTTAGTTTGATAAAAAAAAGGGTAAATATAATTAAAAAGGTTGCCTCTAATGAAGAACCAGTTGTAGTTTAGGAGGAAGAGGCATTGGAAGGGTTAAATTTATTGAAGATTAAAGCTTTGTAGTCCAAGAATAAATGGAAAATTCTAGTTGGTTTCAAAGTTTCTAAGTATAATGTGGAAGAATATGAGAACCTCACTCACAATTAATCCATCTAGAAAAAATGGTTAAATGTATAGTTTGAAAGAGTGGCCAAGTTTCTTGCTACAAACAGTAAAGCTGATAGTATAGAGGAGGAATTATATCTCCAAAAAACTATGATTAGGTGGTTTATGCATGAACTCATCACCCAAAAAGAAAAAACAAAGTCTCTTATGGCTTTGATGACCTAGTATAATATTTTGGATGAGCAGAAGGAGATAGCATCCCATTTGAATAGGTTGAGGGATAAGGTTTTGGGCCTATAATAGGAGAATGCAAGACTAAAGGACAACATGAAATCTCTTGTGGAGGTTATCAAGGCATCTATGAATTATATCATTACTAGTCTTAAGACTCTCAAAACTCTTCTAAGTAGTACATAGAAAGGAGCTACCCCTCTTCCTCACAAGTTAAAAAGTGTATTGAGTGTAAAAAAATATATTGGACCCTAAACATCTCAATAAATGGATTTGGAAATAAAAATAAGCCTTAGAATTTAGGAAGAGGCCTTAGGAGGAAGTAATACTTAGTTGTCTTTTTGTTTTTCTTAGGTTTTTCTCTTGTTACTTTCTATATAATTTTTTATTTTGTTAGTATTTAGAGACACTATTATTTATCTTGGCCTTGGGGGTTCAGTCTACTTGTTCTTTGTATAGATTTGGGTCCCTAGTAAAAAAAATCTAGATTTACCCTTAATAAAAACATCAAAACTATCCATAGGAAAAAATAAGACTTTAGATTCCCTTGCAGCATCAACTGTAAAATTATTTTCCTTAAATCATTCAAAATTAAAAAGATTCTCAATAAAATTGATTAATTTTCCCTATATCCTATAAAATGTGGATAGTTTCCAATCATTTAATGATTATGAATAGATTATTAAATTCATGAATAAATCTAGTGTCTTTGTTGTAAAATTCATACATGAGAAGGAAATAGGTTGTGTCACATGATATAAACTAAGTGATGATATAATTATTGATGCCTAAAACTCTTGTTCTTAGCAAACAATGCCCTATGGGAAACTTTATAGACATGGGACAAAATTTATGATCTATGAAGCAACCTCTAAAATTTTAGAAGTCAACTCTTTAAATTAATTGGGGGTGAAAAGGGGTAAGAATAAAAATGCAAATTAAACTAAAATAAAGCTATCTAAGGTTATGTACCAAAATTTTAATGTATCCACCTAATATTGCATAAAATAGCTTGAACTTTTGAAACACTATAGATTATTTAAAAGAGCATATGCATGATTTAATGCATGTAACATGAAAAAATACAATGCTATAGAATCAAAGAATAGAAATGATAGATAGTAATATATCCCATTCAATTAGACATAGAACACCACATCCTCTTCATTGTTAGGTAGAGAAAAAAATAAAAAAGGCCCAAAGGCATAGTATACAATATTTAATCCTTCTTATTAGGGGTACCTTCTAAGGTCAAGAAATGGAAAATGATAATTACTGCTAATTCTATTTATAAACTAAAATTATAAAAAATGGTTGCTCTCTAATAACAGTTGAAAAGATAAAACTATTCATAACTCCCCTTCCAAAATAAAAAATCCTAAAATATATAGGCAAAACAACCTTATGAGGAAATAACACCTAAAACCCAACACTTTCACTCATGATGAGGCCATTATAACTAAAAGGGGGATCTTTGGGTCATGAATGTAGCTAGACATAACCCAAAGACTGGTAGAATGTCAATCACCACAACCTCTTGGAGAACTATGATGTTGGGATAAGAGTACAAAGTCAAGGGAAGAGTCCTGATAATACCTATGGTCTAAAATTTCTTCCCATCTAACTAAATTACCCCTTTATTCAAAGATTTGTATTGAAGTTGAAGTGCATTAGAAATTTGCTTAAGCATCACCATAATCCATTACCCCTACTTTAGAGTTAATGAATTTTGATGATGCATGGGGATATGCATTATTTATAGCTTCCTTTCCCTTAGTTTGTGATAGATCTATAGTTGGTCTACCTTGTGCAGGATTCTCTTGGTCTTCCAATACCTCTCATAGTAGAGACTTCTACTTAGGGATAGACAAGACATCCTAAAGAGAAACATTGATTAGGGCCTTCTTAAACTATTTTCCAACATTAAATGACCCTTGAGGTCAGACTTTAGGGTTCTTTATCTTATTATTCATTCTTTTACTCCACTTTTGATATGCCAAGGATGATGGTTGGGGTCTTGGTGAAAGTCACCTTAGGCCTTGTGAAGGCTTCTTGAGTCTCAAATGGTCTCTTCTTAGATCAAGTGTAGTAGTCCAATTGAACTTTTGAGTATTTATCATGGGGACCTCATTCACAGACATTGTATCTTCACCTTCCATCCAAGATAAAATTACATGATCTAAGCCTATCTCCTCTTCTTGATCCAAGGGCATTCTTTTCATTTGAGCCATTAAAATAACATTTTTAATGCCTAAGGATTGGAATCCATAAAGAGCTAAGTCAGGTATGTTCCCTTATCTTTGTTGCTCAGAAAAGTTTTACTACATATTACCTCTTGGGTAGTTATGAATCATATGCATGTTATTACATGCGAAGCACCATGAATTTGAGTCACCTACCAAGTTTTTTAATCCAGTGACTAATTCTCTATTTGAATTTGGTAGGACTACTTGCAAAGGATCAAGAACTGGGATGATCTGATTTATAGGTCATGCCTTTTGATTCATCTTTTACCCTACCTAGTACTGGTTGTGCTGATATGGCATTCTTTCACCCTGGTAATTTTGATAAAGGGGATTTAGGGGCATAACTTGCTACCTCTTTAGGTTTATGATCTCATTTACGATGTTATTCAGGATTATTTTTATGTCAATCATCTCCATAGCTAGCATGGATGAAGAGGATACACTTGTTTGAATAGGTAGATATACATACATAGAAGGAGATGCTTATGAGGTGCTCAAGATTTTTTCTTATGGTGGCATGGATATTTCTAGGAACATGGGCATAACAGTCATATGGGAAGTTTCCTAGCATTTATCAGATTATTTTCCACTACGATGGCTAACTCATATGCATCTAGCAACATCTTTCCTCCAAGGGACTAAATCATAATTGATATATCTGAATTGAAGGCATTAAGGTAGAAGACTATGGACATAATTATGGGTGGTTGAGCTATTATTGGGATCTTTAACCAAGTTTTATTGAACTTGGTATTAAAATTAATAATAGCCTCTTGTGGGGCTCTCTTAATAGTGATTAGCTATTACAAGCGAGATGATTAGTCTACTTTCTCATTGAATCATTCAAAGAACCTATTTCCCAATTCATCTAAATTGGTGATGGAGTTAGGAAGCAAGGACTGATACTAGTCAAGAGCTCACCCTTTAAAAGAGGCATCTATTATCCTTAAGACCACATTTTGTTGTATGACATATGGTACAATACAGACATTGGTGACATCTTAAAGATGTTCCATTTTGATTTTGAAATTGTCCCCTATGAATTTAGGGAGTGCCTTTAAGGTATTAGTAGGAATAAGATCCCACATAGCTAAGGCCACTAGAGGAATGAGTGGGATACCACTATTCTATGATATAAATTTCCTTGGTGGTTATAGGATTTCCATCTTTTATGGTTATTTTATTGTGTTAGATCATATGATCCTTTGGCAAGTTACAACTACCAGAGGTGATAGTAACAAGCTTTGGATTCTACATTATTTATGACCTTGTGATGAGCCTATGGCTCATAAAATCTAACTTATAATTAGGTAGACTTGTCCCACCAAGCATGACATAAAAAAGGGAACTATTGATGCCTAAAACTCTCACTCTTAGCAAATAATGCCTTATGGGAAGCTTTAAGATGTGGGACCAAATTTACCATCTGTGAAGAAACCTCTAGGATTTTATAAGCCAACTATTCAAATTAATTAGGGGTGAAAAGGAGTAAGAAAATAAATAAATAAAACTAAAATAGATCTATCTAAGGTGATGCACCAAAATTTTAATGTATCCACCCAATATTTCATAAAATAGCTTGAACCTTTAAAAAACTATAAATGATTTAAAATAGCATATACATGATTTAATGCTTGAAAAATAAACAAAATCCAACACTATAGAATCAAAGAATAGAAATGATAGATAACAATATATCCCATTCAATTTGACACAAAATATTAAATCCTCCTCATTGTTAGGCATATATAAAATACAAAAGGCCTAAGGGTACAGTATACAATATTCAATCCTTCCCACGAGGGGCACTTGCTAAGGTCAAGAAATGGAAAGTGATAACTATTACTACTTCTATTCATAAACTAAAATTATTAAAAATGTATTCTCTCTAATAATATTTTATAATACAAAACTATTCACAACTCCCCCTTCCAAAAGAAAGAAGCCAAGAATATATAGGCATAGTAACCTTATGAAAAAATGACACCTAGAACCTAGCACTCACACTCATGATGAGTGCATTACAACTAAAAGGGGGATATTTAGGTCATGAGTGTAGTTGGTATTCAAATCCTATATGTTGTGTAACCTCAATGCCTCATGATTCCCATTATTCTTAGAAGAAGTGTAGTGGTGACACATGTCTCTCCTCTAGACTATCTCTAGAATTATTGTTAGGATCCGTGCCCATTTTCCTCGACCAATGGTATTACTCAAATCCTTGACAAAAGAAACATTCACTCTTGAGGAACATTTGGATGACATATGACACACTGAGGGGTAAGCATCCCTCTTCAAAATATTTTTACCTCTTTTTAACTAATAGTATGTGGATCCACCATGTGGCAAGATAGTGTTACTCTTAGAGAAGTTGAGAACTCCTTTGTAAAGAATGAGTGTGGGGGCACCACATTAAAGGTTCACTTAATTTTTTTATAATTGCATAATTTGGCCTACCCATTATTTCATCATCCCATGGTACTACTTGAAGTTCTGAAAAAAAGACTATCTTTTGATTATCACTATGATGCCACATGTCAAGCTAGTGCTATTATTGGGTGAGTTGGGAACCTTTTCATGATGAATGAGCACTAGGGTACCATGTGGTAGTAGTGGAAGTAAGTTGAGACTTAGGTAAAAAATTAAAAAGGAGGACCTTAGTAAAAAAGGAGGATGATATTCAAATTACCAAACTTGTCGAGCATGTCCATGATAAAAACCAACTACCCAAAATACAATAAAATATAGATTATGATCCATAATAATTATGAGGTTAAACAATAAAAAAATCCAAAGAGAATGGTTTCACTTAAGAGGCTATTTGACCTTAACATTCCATCTAAGTGACATAAAAAATAAGAGTCTATGGGCCACTATTCTATCTTCATGAACATAGGATCACCTAAAGAACCCTAAAATGTTAATTTTGGCCTTGACTATATTGAATTAGATAAATAAAAACTAGGATAGATTTTTATGTATTAAAATTATGTGATCTCTTGGAATTACAAGGACCTCAAAATCTTTGACTAACATATGATAACTCATACGATCCCTCTTAAGGAATGTCAAAAACATTACAGATAGAGAAATCATATATATAACCCCATCTTTGAGCCCCTTGTTTATAATTAATTTTTGAATTTTATCTTAGAAAAAATCATTTTTCTTGATTATTATTCCACATGGGTGGTCAACTTAGTGTGTGTTCGTAATAAAAATAGATAAATCATACTTGACATCAAATTGAAGAACCTTAGTATGGCCTCAATATCCTTTTCCATCTCTTGATAAAGCCATCAAATTGGTCATTAATTTTTAGATGATATCCTTCTTAGACATATTTTTAAGATATAGTTTGTGTTGATCAATAGAGAGGATAGAATCAGAATATACTTCACAATAAAATGGAGAACATTTGATCAAAATCCATTATCTTTTATTTTGATAAATTTAGGGGAAACATTTCATTATGCAATGGATTTTAATTTTGAGGTTTAATTAGGAAATGCATCATTACCTACATGGATGATTTAACTATATTTTATAATTACATGTCATGGCATGTTTATCATCTACATAAGGTGCTTATAATATGCAGGAGGTATGGTATTTCTAGAAAAATAAAAAATAATGTCTTTCATGTTACTAAATTTTAGGTATTGGGACATATCGTCACTAAATAAGGTATTCATATTAAACCTAAAAGAGCTACTGCTATCTCAATAATATGGCTTCCTAGTAGTAAGAGGGAATTATTTTAGCCAAAATAATTATATATGTAAATTTATTTATATTTTTGCTCAGATTGTTAGACCCATTAACATTATTCTAAAGTAGGATGAAAAAAAAGTGGGTTCTCCAAGACAAATAAACATTATAAGATATCAAATATGATATCAGGTAGTCCCTAGTGTTGATTAGTTTGAATTTCACTAAATATTTTTATCTCCATTAATTTTCTTCTTTTCACACTATAGAAATGTTTTTTACACAAAGGATTAATGAACAGGAACACCCCATTATCTTCGTGGGCATAAATTTGAAATATGGATAACTAGAGTAATCAATATTTAGATAAGCATTCTTATGTAATATTCAAATCAATGAATAAATTTTGACATTACATCCTTCATAACAATGTTCATGCCATTGAGTCATGCACTAGCATGAATCTTATGTTAAAGGAAAATGAATTGGGTGGACATAAAAGTAAGTGCATGTCTAATATATAAGAGTATGAGATTGACTTTAATCTAAAAAATGGTAAGGCCAAGGTCTCACATAATTAATCACAAAATTTGACCCAAGGATAATATTCATCTAAGTGACTCAAAAATAGGTAAATTTAGATCCATGGTATGATTATATGTCAGGAATTGAAGAGAGGTTAGTCAATTGTTAGTGAAATCAAAACAACTTAAACACACAACTTCTCAAGCCTAATCCTTAGGTTGAGTTATGTGATTGATAAACAATAAATTCAAACTGGAAGGATTACTTTTACTATTTCACATAAATTTTGCTTTATTTTCTTATAAGAAAGTTGTAAAACTTGATATAAGGGTGAGGTTAGTATAACCTATATTTAGTTTGTGCTATATGATCTATATGGTTGTAGATACTCCTATTTTGCTTGGGAGGAATGACCTACAGATAATAAAACATTAAATAAATGGTTAATTAGTTAGATATTAAGGTAGACTACCTAGCAAGTTATATCCAAGAAGCATAAGCTTCCTTGGAGGCTGTCAATCCACACTTTTAAACAATAAATTTTTGAAAACAAAAGATAAATTACTTGCATGAATAACAAAAGGTAGTAAAATCAAATAAAATAAGTGTTTGAAAGAGATGAATGTGGTTTTAGAAAATAGAGTGATGATCTATGATCAATAAAAAAGTTAAAAAGTGTGATTTGGTTGGGGTTTGATAGGTGAAAATAGCTTATTATTGAAATTATCACATAGTGTCCATTAGTAGTTGGGTGACCATCAATGGTTAGGGTGGCTATCGATGGTTGGGTAATCATCGAAAGTTAAGATAGACCATTGGTGGTTACTATGGGTTTTTATCTAGTTCAAGAGGCTAGTTGATAAGGTTATAGAATGGATTCTAGAAGGTTGGATGGAAGATAAAATAGAGAAACCAATTATTGAATCTGATCAAAGATAGATATTTAGCCTGATGGTCTAAATAATGTGGAGGTAATTGGCTAAAAAACTTATTGGTGGAGTCTAGATCAATCTCAATAGAGTAACAGTGTCTTGGCTATGAATGATGAATTATGGCACTTCAGATATTTGACTTCGTTATTACAAGAATACCTATAAAACAAGTTATGATACAAGAATATTTGATAATTTTTGATGATCTCTAAAAATTGTTTCCCTTTTAGTACTTGATTGCTCTTGACTCCCCATCCCTTTCACCTCCTCTTCCTCTCTTTTAGGTTGGATGGAAGATAAAATAGAGAAACCAATTATTGAATTTGATCAAAGATAGATATTTATCCTGATGGTCTAAATAATGTGGAGGTAATTTGCTAAAAAACTTATTGGTGGAGTCTAGAGCAATCTCGATAGAGTAACAGTGTCTTGGCTATGACTGATGAATTATGGGACTTCAGATATTTGACTTGGTTATTACAAGAATACCTATAAAACACGTTATGATACAAGAAGATTTGATAATTGTTGATGATCTCTAAAAAAAAATTCCCTTTTAGTACTTGATTGCTCTTGACTCCCCATCCCTTTCACCTCCACTTCCTCTCTTTTTTTAGAAGGAAGTGAAAGATGGAACAATAAGTTCAATAAGAGGTTTAACAGGGTGTCTATATTTAGATTTAGCATGCATTGGTTCACACATTGATTAGATAAGCTAAATATAAAAAAGTAATGTATGGTTAGCTAGAATTAACCCTTAAGGTGGTTAAAGGATGATCATTGATGGTTAGGCCTAACCGTTGGTAGTTAGGGGTTGACCTTCAATGGTTGATAGGTTAAAAGGGTAAAATGGTTAAATTTTAGTCATTTTGCCTTAGGTTTAGCAATTGAGGTTTTCTAAGTGGTATTTACAAGATTTAAGAGTGTTATAGGGGTTATTTCAACATCTAGAACCATCATGTGTGGTTTTCTAGTGTTTATATTTTGCCCCTTTTTGTTATGTAGTTTGAATCAGCAAGCTATAAAACAAAAATGGATTATGGGTTGAAGGTTAGATGCCCTAAATATGGGAGGAGGTGTTACCCCTTAAACTAAAAATTAATGATTTGAAATGGAGTTAGTTGTGAGTTTCATAAGTGGATAAGTGGATGACAAATTGGTGATAAATACATGCACAAAGTGAGATTAAGTGTGATAACCAAGATCACACATTGAATAGGTTACCATGGTTGAAGTAATCAGGTAACAATAACATCAACACTAAAAAGAGAAGTGATAAGTGGACCATGTGATTACATTTAGGCATGGAGGTTAGGTTACACTTATAAATGCAAGTCTCATAGACAATGTCAATGTTCTCAAAGGTATCCAAGGTAGTAAGTGATTCTAGGAAAACATAAAATGGATTGGTGTATAATAAGTAGCACAAATTCAAAATGTTTAGTCATGGTAATTTAGTTGGTGTACTCAAAAGGACCAAATCAAGTTCATCATAAAATATTTAGAAGTTGGGCCAAAATGACCATGTTGAGTATACGTGGTTAGTGGTTAAGGTGGTAGAGAAGGTAATCTCCATTAGTAAGTAGTTACATTAGTTTTGGTGATGAAAGTTTGTTTGAAAAGGTGTGGCTAGGAGGCTAAATCCTTAAATTAATTAATTATCAATGGTTAAGGTTAAACATCAATGGTCACCCTGACCATTAGTGGTCAAACATTAGCTCTAAAAGGGTAATGGTAAAAAGGACATTATGGGTTCATTATGTTAATTTGGCCTTTGTACCTTTGATGAAAATAGTGTGATGTGAGTGAGAAAACAATGGTGGTTTGATAGTGTTGGTTGAGTGAGGTATTTGTTGAGTTGACCAAGTGATCAAATATGCAAAGGGGATGAGGGAGAACATGAAGTTAAGCAGTGGCTCCTAAGTTACCTCCACAATGGCATGTGAGGAATGAGGTTGGGTTTGTCACTGAATTGATAGGTTAGATTCAAATTGGCAAATGAATGTTTTTTTGAATTCATTTTTTATTTTGTTGTGGGTGGGTGTTGGCCTAAGGCTAGGTTTATTGATAGTGTTTCTAATTTTAGAGTTGAAATTAGTAGTTTAGAGTCAAATTGGAAAGGGTATGGTAGATAGGGAAGGGTAGAGTGGATATTAGGAAAGTTTTTTTAGCTATTTTTGGTGTTTGGTAGGTAGTTTTAGGGGGTAAGGTTTGGGTTGATTACTAGAGGTCACTACACGGTGACCATCAGTAGTCATTACCAGTCATCACTAGTCATTATCAAATACCAGTGTTCAATAGGTGATCATTAATAGGTCACTTTATGGTGACCATCAGTGGTTAGTCCCTAACCATCAATGGTCAATGATAGGAAGATTTGACTTTCAATAGTTGATGATAGAAAGAGTTGACCATTAGCAGTTAATGAAATGTGGATGTGTTTAAATTTAATGGTTGATAGGAAATAGTTTAATGTCAAAGTTGAGTTTAATGGGTGAGGTCAAGTTTAATGTGTATAGGTTAAAGTTTAATAGTTAAGGTTGAAGGGTAATAGTTAAGGTTAAAATAGTGTTATTAGATAAAGTTGTAAGGGTGTGGTTAAGTAAGGAATAGGTGAATTATGTATAGGGTAGATTTGGTTTAAAGGTGAAGGGTAAATTTTTAAAGATAAGTTGTAGGTATTGGTCATATTAGGAAAATTTTAGGAGTTAAATAGATTAGAATAGAAGGTAGGTGTAATAGCTAGAGTTCATAGGCAAAAATATGTCAGTGAGCTAATGTTTTTTTAATCAAACCCTATAGGCATGGGATTGAATACAAATGAGGGATAGAGTGCCCTAGATACTAGATGAGATTCAGGGAGGGATAATTGACATTGATTGGGAGAATATAGAAGATGTGGGATTTGGAGGCATGAGGTACTACCATTACATACCTTGGGATGTAACAATGTTAGTGGCACTCATTAAGAGATGGGATCCTTCCACTAACACATTCATGCTTTTGATAGGTTAGTTGATGATTTTACTTGAGGACATCCATAGGATCATGTGGCTACCCATATAGGGTGATTTGATCTACCACATTAAGAGTGAGGAGAGAGATGGGTAGCTATAGATCTTGTATAGAGATGACCATGGGTATGTGATGTGGTACTCATGGGGTTTCCACTACACACCATTATACCAGAGGAATAGGGATACAAGGTGGCTATTCACTATGATGATGATAAAAGTCACCTATCATGCTTTACCATATTTGAATGATGAGAGGTTCCAATACATATTTAATGGGGGTTATAATTGAGATGTTTTTGGGTCACATAGTGTTTGTATGGGCTCTTGTGTTATTAGTTTAGATATACCAAGAGCCTTGGGGATTCCACACTCATAAGAGATATGGGATTAGTGTCAGTTTTATTCTCGATTGTTGGGCTTATGAGCACATCTAGGTACTATGACCTATGGGGTAGCATGGGTTTGCTCAGATGGATTTTAGGGTTGGATAAATGAGTTGGAGAGGTGATTATACCCTCTCAGGACTTGGAGGAGGGTAACATGGCATAGACTAGTATAGGGACTGATCAGATGCTTTGGTTGTGGGAGTAATGATTTGGAGACTATATGTCAGGTTTCTAGGATGGTGACATTATGGGACACATACTATATTTTTATAGATATAAATGAATCTACAACAAGAGAGATTGGGAGATAGAGCTCATTTTATTTGATAGGGTATTGAGGTAGTTTAACCTTATTCAAGATATTCCTAGGGTGTTCTCAAGGTATAGGAGGGAGGATGTAATATTTTCACTACCTTCTCCACAACTAGTGCATGAGTTTATTGATAATGACGAGTTGTCTATGAGGATAGATATAGATGATGAAATTGTTACATATGTCTAACCTACATAGTACCAGACACACTATGCTATGGCCAACTTTAAAGGTGATGATGGTGGCTAGTAGTACATGGATGTCTATATAGGGTGAGATGGTCAGTAGGCTCAGATATAGGGAGTTGCCCTAGAAATATAGGTAGTGATCATTCAGAAGGACTAGGCATGAGTGGATCTAGATGTAACTTAGGAATATTTGGTAGTAGCATAGGCATCCTTGGTAGAAACATAGGGTTAGGTGTTCACTCTTACAAGAGAGAGAGATCAAGCTAGAGCTCAACTAACCATAGTTACGTAGGAGAGAGCTTCTCTTCAGTAGGTAAGATTACTGGTAGTTATGGGACCATCAGAGAATATCATGATGTAGAGATATGTATCAATAGTTGATGAGATATAGTATTATGAGGCCTTAGTCTTTATGTATTTACCAAATGAACCCTGATGGCGTGAGTACATAACAAGTATGACTAGAGGGGCTGGCATGGCAACACTAGGTTAATGGGCTACATATTCAAACAAATAGGCACGTATATGAGGGTAGGCTCTAGGAGCTAGTGGTGTCCTAGGGACTTAGATTTGTTATTAGACATTATATTTTTGATGTACAATATTATTTTTATATTGACATGTGAATTTATGTAGTGAGATGTATAAATATTTTGAGAGATATATACATGATTGTATATACGATCAATATTTTGATGTATATAAATATGATAATGGTTTATGATTTATCACTCATGGTTATGATGTTTGTGCTACTTATTTGTTATATGATGTTGATATGGTTATGTTCATGATGGGTTATGTAGACTCAGGTAGGCATGTGATGTTATGTCTCTTTTAATTTATGTTCATGATGACATTAATATTAATAGATGTTGTTTATGTGATTATGATGTTTATGAATGCAATCATTGATTTCATGTATAATATTATCATGTTTATGATATTGATTTGATTATGGCTATGGGTATTTGTTATGCTTAGGTGAACATGGTTATGATGTGATTATTGTTCTGGTTATGGATGATTATGATGATAGTGATGATTGCATTCATGATTGAATTATATACTTCATCATCTAAATTTAGACATGTGGTGGATAATCATGTGTGAATGACTCACTTATTTATTATGCATGATTAAAATATGGTAGATGTGATAGATGGTTAGTTGATGTGATTGATCACTAGATGATGTTATGATTAGGCTCATGATAATAGTTTATGGATTTGATGTTACTTGATCATGGTTCTTAATGATTATGTTAATGATGTTGGTTTTTTTTATGATTTGGTTATGGTCATGGTTATTTTAGTAAAAACCATAGTTGAATCTTTAAAACACATAGAGTAAGCTTGATAACAAAACCAAATGTGAGAAAGATAGGATAATTGAGAGACAAACATTGTAATGAATGTATCAATAAGCATGAGATATTTAAAATAAGGATTAATGCTTCTTCTTTGGAAAAGAATAAAATAAACCAAAGTTGGATTGGCTTAAGTAAGATAATCCCTTTGACTGCTTTGCATTAGCATTTGTTAGTTGGTTAAAAAAGTGTCTTCATTACATATTATCAAGTAATCTCAAATTCCCTTGTCTATAGAGTGTATAAAGGGGAAATGGATGATGGTGGAACCTTCTTGTGATACTAGTATTTCTCTTCTAAAATTTACCAAGGATCCAATATATTTAAGTCTATGTCATATAAAGTGTACATTGATTAATGTGAGAAGTCTACTTATGAAAGTTGATTGTAGCTTCCAAATTAATTTTGCCATTTCTAATTTTGATAATGGGTCTTTTACAAAAAATTTATTGCTTGGAGGGATGGGGAAGTTGATCGATGTAAGAAGCTTCCAATAAATTTCTATGCTTTAAAAAATGCTTTACTTATCCATCCTTTAAGGGAGTGGTCTTATTTTGTGATATTTTTCAAGGATTTTGATTGTTATCCTTGAAGGGAGCAGTCTACCTTATAGTGAGAAAAAGATCCAATATAATTAAGTCCATGTCATATAAAGTGTAGATTGATAGATGTAATAAGTCTACTTATGAAATCTAATTTTAGCCTCCAAATTAATTTTACCTTTTATAAATTTGATATTGGGTCTTTTGTGATTTTGTTATTGCCTGTAGGAATGGGGAGTTGATCGATATGAGAAGCTTCCAATAAATTTCTATGCTTTGAGAAATGCTTTACTTATCCATCATTCAAGGGATTGGTCTAAGTTTGTGAGATTTTTTAAGGATTTTGATAGTTATCCTTCAAGGATCAGTCTACCTTATAGTGAGAAATTTTGATATATTTTGGTATTTGTCCTTCAAGGGAGTAGTCTACGAATGCTTGGAATGACCCATATGAGGTTTGGCTTCATTGTGATATTTTGAATGATTGTTTTCTTTTGTTATTGACATGGATTTACTTATATAGGCTCAAAAGGTTCACCTTAATAAAGGCAAAATTAGAGCACAAGAAGGTTAACAATGGGTAAAAGAGGTTTAAGTGATAATGACCATGGGAATACATCGTATAAAGGGATGGAAAGTACCATGAATATCATGACATGGGTAGACCTATGGTACTCATGTTCAAGATTAGGTGAAGACTATAATGAATAATCAGATGATTCAATTGTAATTAGTTTTCCTTAAAATAAGGAGATGAATGTGGGTGAATACAAGGGATGAGCTTAATTTAGACAAAAAGGTGAATTTGATCTTGTTTAACAAAAGAAAGGATGCAGATGTAAAGTATTTAGGGGATCAAGTTCTGACTTCTCTGCAAGAGAGGAAAACTGGTAAGCTCTTGATCCATACTTGTGGGTTATGATATAAGGTATAATCTAATTAAAAGCAAATTTTCCCTACTTTATTTTCTTCATATTAGTTACATGTTGATTTTCCTTTAAGGTGAGGTCTCTGATATGGAATTCTTATACTTTGAGGTACTTTTTATAAGTGTGTTTGATTCACTCTTGATATACATGAGGTGGGTGAGCATGGATAAATTACATTCATCAAGTAGCTAAATTTGGGCCAAATTTTCTTGATAATAATTTTTATTATAAATGAGAACTTGTAGGGATATGCAAAGAGAGGGAATTTAGACTTTGAGGGGTAAAATAGCCTCTACTTCAAACACAAGAGAGAAAGGAGTAGAATTTGTAGGTATTCAAATGCTAATGAATATGCCCATAAGATGAATGGGATGTGTAAATCCCAATCCCAACTAGATGCATTAACCATTTTAGTTAGCATTTTGTTGAGAGTTTTGTTAGAGGATTTTTCCCATCTATTTATTTGCACATGATAGGGCGATAAGAAACTTAACTTAATACCAAACACATCATAAAGACCTTCAACTTTTTTTTTTGAAATATTTTCCATTTTCAATGATAATTTTATGAGGAACAATGAAATAATAGATTATGGGATGCTTGATAAAGTTGACAATCTTTTCATCTTTTATTGAGATTATACAAATAGCCTCTACCCATTTAGCGAAATATTCTATTTCAATGATGATATAATAATGTCATTATGAAGAATGGGGTTTAATTTCTCCAATAAGATCTAGAGCCCATTATGAGAAGGGCCAGAAATCCTTGGATACTTGAAGACTATAGCTAGGTGCATGATGTAAATTAGCATGTTGTTGACATTTGACACACATTTTCACATAATCACAAAAATTTTGGTTAAGGGTGGGATAATAATATCCAAGGATAAGGACGCATTTAGTGATGACTATGCTACTAAAGTGTCCCCCAAAAATCCCATCATGTGTTTCCCTAATATCATGAGAGGCTTCATGACTACGTAGGCAACAAAAGAGGATACCATCAAAGCTATGTTTATAAATAATTCCCCCATTATGGTATAATGTGAGGTGATCTAAATAAACACTCTTTGATCATTCCTAGAAAGACTAGAAAGAATGATGGAAAGGTTGAGGTAGTCCAAGGTCTACTGATACCAAATGTCAGGTTGGGTCTCCTTTATATTGAAGATGGTGGGAGAGTCTAATTTGACATAAAAGGGTTAGGTAATTTAATGGATAATGATATATATCTTATTTAGATATGGTAGTGTTCAAATGATACTAGGAGTATGTTAGCTAATTATTTATACTATTGCAAAACATCATTCTTGCATTAATAAGAGCCATTTATAAGAATTTACAATGAGTTGAGAAACACCAAAAATGTTGATCATTTTGACTCCCAACGCTAACACAATTTGGAGGCATATCACTAAGGCTTTGTACTCAACCATATTATTGGTACGTTTAAAATTTATTTTGAAGGATAAAGGAAGAGTTTCACTATGAAGGGAAATAATGATGATGCTAGCTCTCCAACCACATTGACACTTTGATCCAACAAATAACATGGTCACTTGATAGGGTCCCTGAGATAGGGTTGTGATGGACTCATCTATAAACTCAAGAGGAGGATGTCAGTTGTCTACTAATGGTGCATTAGCCAATTGGTCAACAATTGCTTTTCCTTTAATTAGCTTATACTAAAGGAAATAAAGGCCAAACTCAGATAAAATCATGAGCCACTTGGTCATACATTGGTTTTGGTATGGCTTGGCATGCACATACTTGAGTGGGTTGGTATTGGTTATGACATAGGTCTTATGGTTGAGAAGGTAGTGGGAAATTTTGGTGGCCATGAAGACCAAAGCTAGGCAAAGTTTCTCAGTATGGGTGTACCAAGTCTCATACTCTACAACTATACAAATAATGTAGTAGATGGCTTACTCTTTATGATACTCATCTCGATGAGCCAACATTGCCCTTAAGGAGTGGTCAATGGTATAAATATAAATGTAAAAGGGTTTATCTTCATTGGGAGGAATGAGGATGGGTGGAGACAAAATGTATTCTTTAAGTGAATCAAAGGCCTTCTAATAGTCATTATTCCATTTAAAATATTCATCCTTCTTTATAAGGTGGTGTAAAGGTTGGCATCAATCTGAAAGTTGAGAGATAAATTGATGAATGGATTGGAGTTTACCTTTCAAGATACAAAGTTGCTTGAGGTGGGTATTAGGAGGCATGTCAAGTATTACTTTGATTTTGGTAGGATAAACTTTGATTCCATTAAGGGAGATGATAAATCCAAGGAGATTTCCCCAAAGATACACTTTTTGGGATTAAGGTAGACATGGCAATAGATGAGTCTGTCAAAGATAATCTTAATAATGGCTAAATGATCTTTATGACATTTGGATTTCCCAAAAAGGTCATCAACAAAGTCTTCTACAATTTTGTGAATAAGGTCATGGAAAATGTAGGTCATGGTGCATTGGTAGGTTACACCATCATTATTTAATCCAAAGGGCATGACCCTATAACATTAGGTTCCCCATGGGGTGATAAAGGAAACTTTGTGTTGATCTTTAAGGGTAATTAGGATCTAATTGTAACTCAAGAATCTATCCATAAGAGATAACATCTCATGGCCATATGTAAGATCAATAAGTTATTCAATGATTGGAAAAGGAAAGTCATCCTTTGGGTAAGCAAGGTTAAGGTCATGAAAGTCCACAAAAATGAAAATTCCTTATGGCTTTGGTGATAGGTATGGTGTTTGAGATCCATTGGGGATAATAAATGGGTTGAATGAAATTGATGGATAGGAGATGTTGAATCTCTTATTTGATAAAAAGGGCTATATGAGGGTACATTCATCAATTTTTTTTCCTAATGGGCCTAGCATCATGGTTGGTGAATATATTATGGGTAGCAATGAAGGGGTTTAATCTTAGAATATTATGGTAATATCGAGTAAATTCTATGTTATGATCTTACGTGGAGGGGAAGTTTTGAAGCTCCTCAAGATTTAGTGATTGGACAATTTTGATAATACATGGGTTATCCAAGTGCCCAAGTTAATATCCATGGTGGATTCATTTAACATGATTAAAGTCTTAGGGGGAGATATTTATGGATAGTGTAATATTCAATACCAAGATAGGTAAGAATGGAATCATCATCTTGACACCAAATAGTATTAATGGTAGGAGAGTCATTTGTTACCATCCTAGGGCGAGTTAGAGGAATGGTTATAGTTTCCCCATCAATTTTATAAGTCAAGGGTCTAACACTGATCATTTTGATGAAGAAAAATTTTAGGAGGGATGGTGTTAAAATCCTCTACTATCGATAGTGGAGTAGAGAGTGAGGATGGGATTTCCTTGTTAATGATGGTAACGAGAGGCAGGTTAGTTTGTTGTTTAGGTGGATTGAAATTGAAGCCATTATTTTTGTGAGGTTTTTAAGTTTTGATTTGAATCAACTCATGTGTCTTATGTTCATACCAACCCAAACTAAATACCTTCAAATCACACCTATAAAGGTATGTCTGGGCAAACTCTGGCTTATCTAGATAGGAGAAATTAGAGGTGAATGGTCAAGGTAAAAAAGAGGTGGTGAAAGTGTCAAAGGTTTTATCAAGTCCCCAATAAATGAAATTGGTTTGACAAGTTGAGGGCTTGAAAATAATAATGGCTCTAATATTGGGGTCATAACTAGGTTTTTGGTTGAAATTCCCATACTCTTGAGGAGTAGGAAAAGTGTCTAATGTCAAAACGTGATACTCCCCCAATGAAAGCTATTAGAAGGTTGATTCCATAAGATCCATTATGGGAATTTGGGTGGAAGGGATTAATAAACTGGTGGATGCTTCATTGGTAGAAGTAGATGGGGCTTCATATTTTATTGATGAAGGCTTTTTTGATGAAGGAATGAGAACATCATTGGGTTGGTATGTCATATTACATGATATAAAAGGACTTGGATCAGATTGTATGGTAACAACTTATCCTTCATGTTCAAATTTGATGCATCAGTGTAGGGTATATGGTACATAACCCATGAAATGAATCCAAGGGCATCCTATCAAAATGTTGTACTAAAACTCACCTTATACTACATAAAATAGCTTAGGAAGTGTGTTGGATCCTAGGTGAATATGAAGGACAATGGTTCCTAAAGTTGTGTCCATGGTATCATTAAATGATCAAAACATCGCTAAGGTTTTCAACATAATGTTCTTGGGTAATTTGTGTTGGTTGTATTAATTAGAGAAGATAATGTTGATGCTAGATCCCCCATCAATAATAAACCTATTAATGTGAGTTTGGTTGATCTATATGGTAATAAAGAGGGGAGGATTCATATCATTTAGATAGATGGAGGTTATTTTTGAATCCTTAAAGGTAATAAGGGATGAAAGTTGAAGAGATCTAACAAAGGCTACTAGAGGTTATGGGTCTTCTAGTTAGACCTATATGGATTACAAAGCCTCTATCATTGCTTGGAGGTGATGGGGAGAAGTATTGATCAGTTCATAAAAACTCATCTTCACTAGTGTTTGTTGAAGCTATTTTAGGACTACTCATTCGATTGATTTAGAAGGATTGGATTGAGAGGGACCTAAGATGGACAACTTTGGTTTGGTTGAAGGTAAATGTGTTTGGTGTTAGCTAGGTTGTTAGGTGGTAGGGGAAGGATATGTCCATAGAATGTACACCTTTTATTTTCCCTTATCCTTTATTTGAGCCTATCATCATGTGACTGCATGGATGGTATAGATTTTGGAAAGAGTCAGGTTAGAGAATTTCTTGGATTCTACATCACTTTGAAATGATAGTAGAGGATTATTTGAGTGTTGGTTGATGGTCATTATTTCTTAGATTGGTGGTGGCCTCATAAAAGGCTCACCTAACAATAAATCATATTTATTATATAGCTGATGGGATAATACATGGAGAGATTTATAATTCTCTATATCATGCCTATATGTCTTATGATATGAGCATATTAATTTGTCATTATACCAAGATAGTTTAGGTCTTTGTGGGTCTACTGGTCTAATAGGTGGTAAGGTTAAGTAACATGCTTATAATAACATCTATAGGATGGTTGAGTAATACTCAGTTAATGGTGGCAAAGGTGTGGAGATCTTAGGTTGGGTAGTTAAGGTAGAATCCCTTTAGGAGTGGTTTTGATGGTCAATGATTTAGGTGAAGGATCATTCTTGGTGGATGGTTTTGGTATGGATTACTTGGAGGCAAAAGGTGTTGGGGTAAATGATTGAGAAGTAAGTGGTTTGGTTGTAGAAGGTTTGGTAAAAATAGGTGAGGATGAAAGTAGGAGTTATGGTGTAATCAAAAGTGGTAGTTGGATTTGGGTCTTGTCTAGGATGGTTGGTTTCTTTACTAAGGTATAAGGGTGAGGTCCCAAAATTTAAGGCAAAGTGGAAGGGGGAGGCAAAGTTTTATTTGTGGAATCTTGGGTGTTTTCACCTTATTTGTTGGCTTGGTTTGGGTTTTATTTGATAAGTTTGATGAAGTTAATTCCAATTTCAATGAGGGGTAAGGCCCTAAATAGGTAATATGACAAGGTTTTTGGTAGGCTTGGTTTGAATGGTAGATGGTAACTTGGTTATTTTAGGTGGAGTTAGTTAAAATAATTTAGGTATGGTTTATTTGGTAGAGGTTTATAATGGCTTAGTTTTGTTAAAAGTGGGTTTGATAGTGGGAATGGAAGGCTGGGATGATAGTGGTGTGGTTGGAAGTTCTTACTTGGTTTGTTAAGGAATCCCAAGATAGTGCCAAAATATAGCATGATATATGTTAGGTTGGGATAAGTACTCTAAGTTTTGAACCAATCTAGAAAAGGGATTATAGATGGGTTTGATCCATTCGATACTGGTCTCAAATGTCAAACCCATGGGTGAAGAGAGAAAATTAGTTACCTAATCCTTTTCCTCAATCAAAGGATCTAGGGTTTGGGAAGTTGAGTCTCCTATGGGATAGGTAGGTAGAGTGATCTCTTCCTTAGTGATGTTTTCCAAAGGAAGAGTTTATTATTGTATGATGGAGGAGAAAGAGATGGTGGTAATGGTTTCCTCCTTTAGTATGCCTTTCAAAGGAGAGGCTGGTAGCTCAAATACCTCAATGGGTGGAGAAAATGGAGGGGTTATTTCCTTGGTTTCAATAAGTGGAGAAGGAGGAGTGGTTGTTTTCTTACTCTCATTTTCCAAAGGAAAGGAGAGTGACTCCACTACATCAATAAGTGGAAGGGTAAGAAAATTGGTTTTGTCAATAGCTTCCTTAGTAAAGAGTTGACTAAGGACTACATTAATGGTATGGAATATGTGGTTGTGAGATTATTTTACTCAATTGTTTTCATTATTCATGAAAAGGGCATGGTTGTTAAATATTTGTCTAAATATATTTAGTGCTTGATTTGGGCATGTGATGGGCTTATCCAACATAAGTTACCCCTTGTTGATGAGGTTTTAGATAATATTATTTAAGGTATTACACCTACTAACATCATGTCCAATGACACGGTGAAAGATGCACAATTCATTATCCTTATACCAATTGGGTACAATATAAGAGGAATGAAATGTATGTGGGGGTTTGATCAATGGAAGTTGTATTATATTCACCTTCAAAAACTTCTCCAATACTGAAGCATATGACTCCCCTAGTAGAGTAAATTTATTTTGGTTTGGGTTTCTAGTGGTTTGATTGGAAGCATTGGAGGAGTTGGATTGGTTAATAATGGGTGGAGGAGTGGTCTTAAGGATAACTACATTCATAGTTCCCTTATTTTTAGAGTTAGTGTTGGTTTGATTATTAGGTTAGGAGGAGGGAGTCTCATTTGATTTGAAGGTGGAGTTCATGTTTCTCAATTTCAACTTCCCCTCATCAATGGCTCTATTTTCTAATTCCCATGCCATAGTGAAAGCTTCATCAAAGGTATTGAAGCTTTTAACCCTTAGAGTAGAGGAAATGTGTCTAGTACAAGCCTATACAAAGAGTTCAATCATCTTGGGTTGGGAAAAGAGAAAGATAATTGATTTATCAAGCTTTTCCAATGGGATAAAAAGTTGGATATGGAATCATCATCAAATTTCCAAATGGAGTAGAGATAGATGATGGAAACTTTCTTAGAGATGTTTATGGAAAGGTGATCTAAGAAATTTTGAGCTAGTTGGGCAAAAGAGGGAGTGCTTTGTAATATCACTATACCAATCTAGTGTTAGACTTGATAGAGACATGGGAAAGGTATGAAAAAGGAGAACATCATCATAGGAAATTATATATCACTAATGCCTAAATGATCTTAGATGTTTTTGAGGGTCTTCCTTACTCTAAAAATTTTAAAATTTTAGAAGTTCCCATTAAGGAGGTTAATGTTGAATAGGGACAGATGGATGAATTAGTTAAATACATATTTGGTCATAAGAGAGGAGGTTATGGGAACTAGATATAAATGACTCTAAATTATTCTTTTTATCCATTAAAATTTTGACAAGTTCCATTTGTAGTTATGTACCCTCATAGTTGTAGGGTAGATTATGTTGGATTTGGGTAGGTGTAATAGATGGATAGCTAGTGGGTGGTTGAGAAGCTGCCATATATTGGTATGTGGATATGGGTGGTTGGGATAATTCCACATATGAATATGTGGATATAGGTGGTTAGGTGGAAGGTAGAAGTACATACCCTTACATGTTAGGGATGTATCTCAAGTTTGGTGCAATGGGCATATATTGGGGGATTGATATAGGTTGGGTTGGAGGTATGGTTGGGTTGGTAGATAAAGGGTAGGAGGTAACTTTGGTACCAATGGGTGGAAGGGTAGAAGGTATGGGAATCACCAAGCTCTAAAATGGAGTGGAGTTAGATGGACTAAGAATAAGAAGAATGGTGGTGACACTAGTAGAGGGTACTCCCATGGTAAGTGGAGTGCCAGTACCCAAAGGTTAGGTTGCCTCTATACTAGGAGGGTTATTGTTTAGGGAAGAAGGTGCTTGGGTGTTTCTTGTTTTAGTGGGTTGGTTTTTGATGGTGGTATTAGTGGGGTTATTGTTAAATGAGGATGATTAGGTGAATAAAGGTTGGGTGGAGATGGTGGTAATAGAAGTGCCACCCATAAGGTGGGATGGCATGCTATAGGGTGGTTTAACACGTAGAATTGAAGCAAGGGTATGGTGAGATATGGTGTTAAGGTAATGTTGGTGGGATATGGGGTTGTTATCCATAAAGGTGTAAAAATACCTATCACTTTGGGCAAGCATCTAAGGGATGTTAGGACTTCTAAAAGGATGGGGAGAACTCTCTACTTTTGAGTTTCTCTATGGATGTGGGAAAAGGGGAAGATGGATGATCAGGAAGTGGATCCTAATTTTCTTGGTTTCTTAGTTGTTGCCTACTTAAAACCATATAGATAAGGAAAATAACAATATACAATAAATCTCACAAATTAAACAAATAAAAGACAAGAAAAAGTCAAGGAAATAAAATACACACTAAATCACATTAAATCCTAAGGTTCTTTTTAGTCTCTCTTGTGGCTTATGCCTTAAGCTTTAAGAATTATGTGACTCAAATTGGAATGTAGAGTGGGCACTAGAAAATAATTTTATAATTAGTTTTAGGTTGTGTTTAGTCTCTCAAAGGGATCTATATTGGAAATCAATATGTGGATTTATATTGGGACTTAACCCCTCACTTCACACACTTTAGAGATAAGGGTATTAGGTGCTTATCCAAGATATATCAATTAACAAATATTAAACTCAGCCAAAAAAGTAAGTTGGTTCTCCCTTTGGTGATTAAATTCAAGTAGGATATCCAGGAAAGGTGATTTCTAGGTGATGAAATACCAATCAAGCCTTATGTTAATGTTTTTATGATTGTTTAAGTGTAAGGGGTTTGGTCTTTTATGTGTGATAAGAGTGAATCTATGATTAATTCACTTGATTAATTAAGTTATGTGATCTAAAATAAGTAATTAAATAATAGATGCAATAAATTTTAAGCCTAAAATGAAATTTTGATTTCATTGTATGAGTAGAAAGACAAAAAGAAGAAGCAACAGCATCACCTAGATGTAATTGTAAACCCAAGAAAAGACTCAAGGATCCCACTAAGCATACCAAAATGTTTCACATAAATTTTTCTTTATTTTCTTAGAATAAAGTTGTAAAACTTGAAATAAGGGTGAGGTTAGTAGGACCTAGATTGGTTTTCACTATATGATCTAGACAGTTATAAATACTCCTCTTTGGCTTGGGAGGAATGACCTATAGATAAAAAACACTAAAATAATGGTTGATTAGTTAGATATTAGGGTGGAATACTTAGAAATCTAGATATAAAAAGCATAAGCTTCTTGGGAGGCTATCAATCCACACTTTTAAACAATCAAGTTATGAAAATGAAAGATAAATTACTTGCATGAATAACAAAAGGTACTAAAATCAAATACAAGAAGTGATTGAAAGAGATGAATTTCACTAATTATAGTAATATATGATTAGATATTAATGTTAAATGAATCAATCATGGTTTTAGAAAATAGAGTGATGATTTATGCTGAAGAAAAAAGTTATAAAATGGGATTTGGTTGGGGTTTGATAGATGAAAATAGCTTGTTATTGAAATTGTCACATAGTGGCCATTGGCAGTTAGGTGAGGCTATCAATAATTATAGTGATTTTTAGTGGATGGGTAAGCATCAATGTTTAGGATAGATCATTGGTGGTTAGGGTGACCATTAATAGTTATTATGGGTTTTGGTCTGGTTCAAGAGGCTAGTTGATGAGGTTATAGAATATATTCTATAAGGTGGGATGGAAGATAAATTAAAGAAACCAATTAATAAATCTAATAAAATACAGATACTTATCTCATTGGTCTAAATAATGTGGAGGTAATTGGCTAAAAAACTTGTTGGTGGAGTCTAGATCAATCTTGTCAAAGTAATGATGTCTTGGCTATGACTGATGAATTATGGCACTTTGTATCTCGGACTTGGTTACTAGAAGAATATATATAAAATAAGTTTTGATACAAGAAGCTCTTATAATTATTGATGACCTCTAATAATTGTTGCCCTTTTGGTGCTTGATTATTCTTGACTCCCCATCCCTTTCACCTCCTCCTCTTCTCTTTTTATAGAAGGAATGGAGAGATGGAACAATAGGTTCAACAAGAGGTTTAACAAGGTGTCTAAATTTAACTTTATCATGCATTGATTCTCATGTAGATAAAATAAGATAAATATAAAAAATCAAGTTGTAGTTAGCTAAATTAACCCTTAAGGTAGTTAAAAGGATGACCATCGATGGTAGGCCTAACCATCAGTGGTTAGGGGTTGATCATCAGTGGTTTATAGGTTAAAATGGTATAGTGGTCAAATTTTAGTCATTTTCCCTTAGGTTTGGCAATTTAGGTTTGTCAAGTGGTCTCGAGGGGGTTCAAGAGTGTTCTAAAGGTTATTTCTACATCTAGAACCATCATGTATAGTTTTTTAGTGTCTAAATTTACTTCCTTTGAAGATATGTTTAAAAATTAGTCTAAAATAGTTAGGCTTTAATTTTAGATGTGGAATTATTCATTGATTATTGAATACTTGCATGGGAAGCACATCTCCTTATTTACACTTGTTATTGGATTTGGTTTGGCATGAGAGAGAAATTTGATGAAGCTTATTAGAATAATCTAGCAAAGTTACTTTACATTAAGAATTCTGATGAAATGGGATGTATGAGGGTTTTATTTATAAATTACCTAAATTGATATGGACCATTCATTTCATCTTAATATGGAGAGTTGAGAATCAATCCTCAAATATACGATTACACCTTTGGAGTATCAAAGGAATTTTGGAAGAAAATGTAATAATTTGTTCTCTTGAGTGTTTAGGAGTGGAAGAGTGTGTAATATGGGTGTAATACATGTAAGTTTTTTTCACTCCAATCTACTCATTCTCATAATATTCCCATGAGATTGTAAATTTATTGAAAATGGAAAGGTGGGGATAATTATGTACTTTTGTCTTTCATTTTACGACTGATCTGAGATCAGCCTAGGGCATGATTATGGGTATTGGACTTTACAAATGGAGTTTTCATGAATATTCTCAAAGATATGTACTATCATCACAAAAAATATAATCCAACATCTTACACACAAGTCAAATATTTTTATAAATACTTGAGTTTTGGGCTTATTCTTTCTAAACATAAAGGGAAAGGGTATTTCAATTCCATGAAACAAACACAAAAGAGAGGGAAGAGTAAGGTAGATAAGGGAATCATTTGGGTCTAAAAAAAATAAATGTGTTGGTCATTAAATAAATTTAATCTACCATGTTTACACCATTGTAGATCAAGTTTCACTAGAGTTTTAACTCTAAGAACATATAATGCAAAGAGTTTGAGGGAATTGGGAGTATGCCTTCAATGCGAGCTTTCACAAGTATGCCTTCAATGTGAGCTCTCACTAATGATGAGTATTAGGGGTTTATTGTTGAAAACACATAAACAACATATGATAATTTTCATATTAACACACAAATTATTATCACCACCAAAGGGGAAAAGAAAGAACTCACAAAGAGATTATAATAGCTAAGCAAATCATAACCATGGCATACATAAAACAACAAAGTATTAATCTAATTAACCTAAAAATGATGATCATTAAATCATGGAGATGAAAAAAAATTGAAATACAAAAGATAACTTCTTGTAGAAAATGGAGATTATATTCATTAAAATAGTAAAAAGATATTACAATAATTGATCAAGAATGATTTAATAGTTTAAAGTGGTGAAGGAAATGCTGGTAAAATTTTGGCTATAATGTGATAGCACTTTCAAGAAAAAAAATTGACCTTATAATACAATAAATATATTATCTAAATATATAAGGATTATGGCTCACCTGTAAAAAGTATGAGGATCCCATCCTGGGCCATGATGGTCGCTCATTACTATTACAACTATATTTAAAAATTTAAACATTATAATCCCTATAGACCCATAACAAATCTATGGGGGACCACTAATTGACATGAGGAACTAATTGAGAGGGATTGACTCCTAACTACTTTTACTAAGCACTCCCAGACTCCAATATGGGTAGCCAACTAAGTCAAACTCCTTATCTAGCTTGGCCAAGTTCATTAAGGGATCTTTGAATATTACCTCAACCTAAGTTTCCAATCTCTATAAGATATAGAAGGGTTCGTCCATTGATTCTTAAACTTTGAAGAATTTATTTATGCTTTCCATGGATTGATTTGACAAATCAAGCATCACCCAAGCTCCTTCCTAGATTTCTTTGGCCACTCTCTCCCTCATAACCTAGTCAAATATACCCATATGGACTTTGAATTCTGCTTGGTTGAGAAAGGTGTCATCTAGATGGAATAGAATGAATATATTGTCCTCTTTTAATTAGGTAAATATATTCTTCTTACCCTCATCCAAAGGTCAAATTGTAGTGTGGGCCAAGGAAAACCACTCCTCCATTACAACTCTTATTATCCTAGTGTATGTCTAGTATAACTCCAAGTCTAAGGATAGCATAATTTTAAGCTCCAAGAGAATTCCCTTATTGACCACCACCTATAGCTTCTGACACTTCCCCTCAATCTCTATGATCCTCTCTATGAAGGCATGAGTCTCTTAGATAGCATGCTAGTATTATGCAAAGTCCCTACTACTTTCTAAAGGATTGATAAAAGTAGTAATAGGGCATCCTTAACCTACCCAATCTAACACCCTCTTAATAATTTTCTCAATCCTTGGGAAAGTAGTGGAGATTTTGGCTAAGATCAATGTGCTTATCCAACAGACTTAAGCCTACATGGAGAGGATCAAAGAGATTAATGGGAAGTGATACAATCTTTAGGTGGTGGTAAATAAATTAATGTTCCTAGAGCTCAAACTTATGCCAACCTCAGACTTGGGGTTATGATAGACATATTTTAGGATCATAAGAGCTATAATGAAGGAGCGGTTGGCCTTGGCCTAAAATTCAACAAGACCCTTAGAAGAGGGTAAGAAGAAGATATTGACCTACTTCAAATATTTTAATATCTCTATGTTATTCCATATGTATGGTACCTTGCTTGACCAAGGGGATTTATGAGTCCACCTAGGTTAGTTCTACCAAGTTATGAGGGAGAAAGTGGCCAAGGCAAACCAAGAAGGAGCCTAGGTAGTGCTTGATTTGTTAAATCAATCCATGGTAAGCATTTACCATGTTTCTAAATTTAAAGCATCAATGTAAGCACCCTTCTAAATCCATTAGAGACTAAAATATTAGGCCAACATAATCTTCAGGGATCTCCCAATTAACTTAGCCAAGATAGACAAGGAGTTTGACCTAGTGTCAATAAAATTAGAAGTTGTGAGAGCCTAGTCAAATTATTTAAGATCTAGTCCCTCTCAGCCACCTCCTCATGTCAACTAGTGATCCCTTACATATCTGTTATAGGTTTGTAGGGATTGTTTTATTTAATTTTTGAAATATAGTTATAACTATAATGAGGGACCATCATGGCCTAGGATGGGATCCTCATGCTTTTTGGAAGTGATCCCCAATCCTTATCTATTTAAGGAAGAGTCATATTATATTATAGGGTCAACTAAAATTGCTTGAAAGTGTTATCAGATTATAGCCAAGATTTCACCTATGTTTCCTTCACCACTTTAGACTATAAAATAGCCCTAATCAATTATTTTATCATCTTTTGACTCTTTTAATGAATACAATCTTTGTTTTTTGTAAGAGGGTCTCTTTTATGTTTAAATTTTCTTTCATATCCATGTTTGAATGATCATCAATGTTAGGTTAATTATATTAATACTTTTCTACTTTATGTATGTCATGGTTATGATGTACTTAGCTATAATAATCTATGTTGAGTTATTTCATTTCCCCTTTAGTAGTGCTAATAATTTGTGTGTTAATATACAAATTCTCATATGGTGTTTATATATTTTTGACAATAAACCCCTAGTAATCCTCATTAGTGAGAGATCACATTGAAGGCATACTCCTTGTTCCCTCAAAATCTTTCAATTGTATGTTTTTTGAGGTATAACTCTAGTAAAACTTAGTCCACAATGTTATAACTATGACAGAGTCACTTAGTTCAAAGACCAATGCATTCATTTGGTTTTAGACATGGAGGATTCTATTTTATGCCTTACTCTTCTCTCTCTTTTGTTTTTTTTTCATGGAGTTGAAACACCCTTTCCACTTATGTTTATAAATAATAATCCCAACACTCAAGTATTCATAATAATCTTTGACCTATGCATAAGACATTAGATTGAACTTTAAGTGGTGATAGTATATCTCTTGGAGAATAATTGTGTAAAATACATTTGTGAATTCTAATGCTTGTAACCATACCTAGGCTAATCCTAAATTATTCCTAAACTATATAATGAAATTTTTTAGTTTCCCCACCTTCCACTTTTTAAGGAATGTCCAATCTCATGGGTATCTCATGAAAAGGAGTAGATTAGAGCGAACATCAACTAGAATTAGAAAGAGGGATGATTATAATAATTCATGTTTGTTATTTTTTTTGGTCTTATGAATATGATGAGTTTGTTTTATTTGTAACAATGTGCTAACTACTATTTGATTTTGAAGCATTCTAGTGACTAGCTTGCTTGTTACCAAGGCTAGGTCCCATCGAGGCAAATTAGTAATTTCCCTCTACTTTTCCATAGAAAAACTAGGTGTAACCAACCCATACATACCATGATTCATATCATTTCATCCTCTAAACCTATCCCAAATTTTCAACCCATGATGGCCTAGTTAATTGGCTTAGCCATTAATGTCCTAGGAGTCATCCATGATCTACCTAAGAACCTTGAGATGTATCTCCCTCATTTCACCCCTGGCATGAGATGAACCATAGAGAAACACATAAATTTTTATAAGACCACCTAAGGCTCCTATATGTATAACATGAAGATGTGGTATGTAGGATTTTCCCCTTTACCTTAATGGAATCTACATATGATCGGTTCCTCAACCTTCTTAAAGACTCCATCCCAAGTTGGGACCATTTCATTTCTACTTTCCTCACCCATTTTGGGAAAGTGATAGACCCTAGTGTCATATACCAATATTTTTTTGCATCAATAAGGAGCCTAATGAGCCCATTAGGAACTTTAATTCTATATTTTATAAAATGTATAGTTGGATAACCATGTTTTACCAACCCAACCCTTAACTAGAACTTGAAATGTATAATAATGTTTAGACCCTTAGACATCCATGTTTCTAAGAAGGGGTGCATTTATAACTGACCTATACTCAACTTATGTATCATATATAAAAGTGGATAGTCATTTGAACCCCTAAGGTCACACAATGACCCCCACTACCAATATGCTACCATATATTCCTACATTGAACTTTTTGCCTAGTGTTAATCAAAATGCATCTATGACTCAACCACTCCCTAAAATACATCAACTCCTATTGGGTCATCCCACTTAAAACCAATAATTAAGTTTCCTAAATCTAGGAAGTTAGAATTTGATTCCATAGACTCAATATCAAGTGACGTGATTCATGGCTAACAACACCCAAACCATGCCTCAAGAGTCCTCTAAAATTGAGCTAGATTTTATTAATTGGATGGTACAAAAACTCAATAATGACTTCTTAGGGATTTAAAGACAAGTGAGTAACTCTAATTTAGAAATTTACAATAAAAAATTAACATATTAAACACCAAATATGATCTATAACTATCCTCATAACACCCAAAACCTTCATCTAATAGGCTACCTGAGATCAATATCTTCAAGATAGCCTTACCTAATTGGTGTTGATTACATAACAAAACACCACTTGGGGAACTAGACTATATAGAGTTTAGTTTTAATTTTGAGACCTTCCAAAATGAAATGGAATAATATGAGGTGGTCCCTAATCATCCAAAATCTTCTAACTTGGGTCAATCCCGTAGTACTACTATGGTGTTGGAAACCATGGATTTCCCTAGCCAAGAAGAAAATAAACCATCAAAAGGTATTATTGAGGTAAAATTATTTCAAAATTTCTATAGGAGTAACTACATCCTTATTAATAGGTAGTAATAATAACCCCTTACTACCTCAACACTGCAAATAATGGTGCAACCACACTAGACCAAAATATCAGGAATGATCCTCCATCTCCAAGACCTCAAGATTATAAGGCACCTATAGAAACCTTACCAGTCCAAAGAAAAATAATTTAAAACATAGTTGAAGATATGAATAAGATAAAATATAACATTAACCTTCACAATATTTCTCAAATCACAAAGCAATAAGATCTTCTACTTAATCTTTGACTCAAATGCTGACCCTACAAGCCCAGCCAAATTTGAGATTAGTGCACACCAATATGCTCATTCAAAATAATATTATATAGGTCCCCCCATTCATTTTAATGATCCAATTGTTTATAAATAATCTATATAACTAGTTAGTAGATTGAATATCCTTGGCTAGTGTGATGCCAATAGGAATATGTGAGAAACTTGGCCTAGCCCCCATAAAATCAAACAAGTTAGTGGTCTAGTTGTACAAGTAAAAGGTGAAAGTGATAGGATAGTTTATAAACATCCACATCTAATTGTAATCTAGTCCTAGGATTCAACACTTTATATGTATTTAAGTGGTGGATATCCTAAAAGCTTATGGCTTACTCCTTAGCATAGATTGGTCCAAAGTCCTGAATGGGTATATGGCCATTGATTTCTCCCATATGTGGTTACTATGGAGAGGATTAGCTAACCAAATAAGATTAGATAGATAAATACACGTGAGTCATATGATCACCAAATATAATTCCATTAATTAGAAATAAATATAGTTTCATCATACCTAGGCATCTACATGATAAGCACCAAGACTCCAAAGTAACAAACTAGTCACAACTCAGCTCTACTCAATTTATGGTCTCTTTATATAGATAGATATCACTCTAAAAAATGTAGTGGAGTTGGTGTTATGCTTATATACCCCTTAGGGAGGAAACATCTATCATCATATAGGTTGTATTTTCCTTTCATAAATAACTTGGTGGAACACAAAGCTCTAATCCTAGGATTACAATTTGCATTAAGACATGAGGCAAACAAACTAAGAATATATATTTACTCTTAAATAATGGTCAACTATATCAAAACTAAGTTTCAATGAGAACCATTATACCTCAGAAATTATAAGCATCAATCTTAGAACCTAATGAAAATTTTCAATGCATTTAATAATATCCCTATTCCCTGAGAGAAAAATTACGTAGTAGACTCATTAGCATCAATGATAGTGAACCTAACCTCTTTATATGATACTGAGTTATAATATTTATCTATGGAACTCATCCTCTATCCTTCTAACGTAGACAATGTGACTAACTTTTAGGTCTTAGGATATGACCAATAAATCATCCAATTCCTCAACAATGAAGGGATATTCAAGGCTCAGATCATATATGAAAAAGATAGATACAACCCCAAGAATGAGTTAGATAAGGATGGGATATTGAATATTCATGGAAACTAGATCCCAAAGGGGATTATTTTATTGGAAAGATCATTTGATGTGTTAGGCCCAACCTTATAGGCTAAAAACCCAAGTTTGAGGACCAAAATTATTGAATTGTTAATCTCAGCCCTATGGAGAATCCCCAAATGGTTAATGTGGGTTTCTATTAGACTAACCACAAATTAGAGTATTTATGGAGGTTACCAATGAGATATAAGGATGTGATTTCCAAGGCCTTTAAATATCTTAAGGTCTTTAACCCAAAATTAATAACTCATATTATCCCCTTAAAAACTAGCCAAAAACCCTTCATGTAGAGGCATAGATTAGTAAAAACATTCCTAAATCCCTTGATCCATAATTAATTCCATAAGTTACTCTTAGTAGGGATAATTTTATTGATTCTTCACTCTACTTGGGTAGCTAACTTGTTCCTAGTGTGAAAGAAGAATGGATAATCCACCTATGCATGGACTTCTAGAATTTGAATTGGGCCTTGAATAGAGATAAATACCCATTTCCCTCTATATATGATTTGATCCAAATGGTGATCATGTCTAAAATGATGTCCTTCATGGATGGATTCTTAGGCTACAACCAAGTCTTGGTCAACCCTAGATATAAAACTAAGACTACTTTCACTACCAAGTGGGGCACATTCATTTATAAATGGATGCCTTTTAGGTTAATATATGTTGGTTCCAATTTTCAAATGGGAATGGACTTCACTTTTGATATCTTGATATGTAAGTGCATAATAATATATATGGGTGCCCTAGCTATGTTTTCAAAATATAGGTAAGATCATGTACACCACTTAGAAAGGGTATTCTAAAGATGTAAAAAGTATGGCATTTCCTTAAACCTAAATAAGAGAATGTTAAGTGTCACCAAAGTTAAGCTTATTAGTCACATTATCATAAAATAAGGTATTTATATCTACCCCAAATGGGTGTATGTAATTTCTAAACTACCTTTACTGAATAGTAAGAAGGAACTAAAATCTTTTTTTTAAGAAAATCAACTTTATGCGTAAATTTATTTCTTGAGTTGATAAATTAGTGAAGCCCTTGAATGCAATTCTTAAATAATATTCTAAAGTGGAGTGGAACATGTAATCAAATAAAACTTTATAGGATATCAAAGACATAATCATGCAAACCCTAGTCCTCATCAGCCCTGATTATACGCAAGACTTCTATGTCTATCCTTTTTCTTTGGAGCACACCATTGCCACTTGCCTCAACCAAATATTAGAAGGAAAAGAAAAACCCATGGATTTTATGAGCACCAATCTTAAGGATGTTGAGATTAGGTATTCTACCCTAGACAAGTATGCATATGTCCTAGTCAAGTTAATAAATAAATTTAGGCATTACATCCTTCAGAGTAGAGTACATGAGATTATCCTGGACCTAACTATAAATTAATTATTAGGGAAAAATGAGCTAGGAAAAAGGAGATATCGATAGATAATGAAATTTCAATAATATGACCTTGAAATAATGATGGCCAAATTGGTTGGAGGGAAAGGCCTTACTTAGCTAATCATGGAGATAGACCCAATAATCATGGTACACCAAGTGGACCAATAGAGGGTACTACAATCAGACTAGTATGACTTAGTCATGCACTTTTTACTCTATATAAATTCACCCTCAAGACTCAACAACACATAAAAAAGATCCCTTTAGTTGAATAAAATGCAATATATTCAAAATAAGGGATTTTTATTCAAAATAAACCACAAAGGAATCTACCTTGATTTTGTATCACAAGAAGACACCAAGGAGGTAATGGAAATTTTCCATGAAAAATTGAGAGCCAGCCATCCCATAGTAAATGTTATGGATCACAAATTTCTTTGGGCCAATTACTATCAGTCCATACTATTCAAATATTTTCACTCTCATGTGAATTTATACCACTAATGCCAAACCTTTACTAAGAGACAAACACATATGGTAATGCCACTACAACCCATTGTATATTCTACATCATTCACACAATGGAGACTAGATTTAGTAGGGGTGATCAACCCCAATTCATCAACTCATCATAAGTTTATCCTAATAGGAACTGGTTACTACACTAGATGGTTTGAGGTAGTTGAAATTAAAAAGAGCACCACTACTAAAGTTATTAAGTTCCTAGAGAATACCATAACCACCCATTTTGGGGTCCTTATTTCTTTAGTATGTGATAATGGCCCCACCTTTCAATCTATAAAATTCATATAATGGGCCTATGATAATGGGATCATGTTGAATTTATCATCCAATCACTACCTATAAGGGAATGGATTTAAAGAATCTTCCAATAAAAACTTGATTGACACCATCAAGAAATTAGCTAGAAAAAAGCCCTGGGAATGGCACTCATTGTTAAAGTTCACCCTATGGGTAGACTACACTAGATATAAATAATCCCTCAAAATCTCTCTTTTCTTTATAGTCTACAAATTTTATCCCATCATGCTAGTCACCCTCAATTTGTTGACTTATAAGTTCATGTAATAGTTTATGAAACTAGATGACAAGGTAAATTCTAGACTCTTAGACCTGATTCAGTTAGAGGAAACCTAGGATGAAGCTTTGTTGATATTTTAATAACATCAAGACATAGTTAATAGGTGGTTTTATAGGAGGTAAAATATCAAGACCTTGATAATATTTTACCTGGTCCTAATGTGGGATAAGGCCTATGAAGATAAAGGAAAGCATTCAAAATGTGATCTCCTCTGAATCGGCCCATACTAGATAATCAAATATTAGACCAAAACACCTTTTGTCTTAAGGATATCGAGGGCCATGAGTTGACACTTCAAGTGAAAAAATAGTTCTTGAAACACTATTTCTCAATTTTCCCCTCTAATTTAGTTTTTAAGTATCTCAAATAAAGGTGGTGATGTATATATTATATATATTTGACTTAGTTGTGTGTTTTCTTTGGTCATGTGTTTATTTATATTATGTGCTTTTATTTTATTTTTTGTTCTACCCCTCTAGATCTCTTTTTATTATGTAATATTCCTATGATACCTACCCTTGTAATTAGCTACATTGTGTGGTGGATGAAACACAAGAGGATTTTTGAGTAGGGAGATCTAAGTTTAAGCCTTTGATCTAAGAAATTTGAAGATAGTAAAGGAAACTTTTGACATATCAAATCTAAAAATCCAATGAAACTAAGAGAAATAGGTAGATTTTATAATAGCCTACACCTTAATAGAGACACCAAATTCCACTTAAAATAATGACTCAATAAGATATTGAATTATTGAAGTTGATCAAAGACTAGTTGGCTATTCAAAAATTCTTCATTATCCATTCACCCTTGGCTTGGTATTAAACCGTCAATGGATAAGACTAATAAATAATTATATTTTCATATAAATCTAATAAAATAATAAATAAATCATAAAAAATATGAGTCTACCTCAAAAGTATATACAAGCAATCTCCACCCTAGGTTTTTCAACCTAGCTATCAGTGAAGCAAGGCCATGAATGGGACCATAGGAATCTCTATCAGGGATGTGGATGCCCATTTGGAATCAAGGCAATTCCCTAACCACTTCCCCTCTTAATAAATCAAGCTAAAAATTCCCTAGATGAAGTCTAATAACCAATCATCCTTGATTACTCAAATAAAATCCAATAATAAATTAGAAAATGAAAATCACTTCTCACACACACTGGTGGTTGTCTATAAGGTGGAAGCTTAATATACCACTTGATATTGTGAGACTTTGGTTCCTCATTTTTTTTATGATCAATAAATATCCTCTATATAATTTGTGTGTTAAGCATGGAAAGAAGAAAAAATCGATCGAGTTATAAGTTATTATCATCACATTCCCCATGAAAGACACCATTTATTGTGGCCAACATAAACTATTTAATTTGAAATAGGTGACCCCTCTAAAATTATCATGAACCAAGTCTTCAAGGTCCTTTATTTTATTCCTTCAATGATGCATGCTCAAATATTTTGAATATACACCACCTTACTTTACCTAAGCAGTGGCAGGCCTATTTTGTATCTCTTTAGGACTAAGGAATGTTTTCTATTTTCATAAATCATAGTGCTAACATTGCAAGTTAATTTTTTATTGAATCTCCTAGAGTATAGTTCCTTTTTTAGATAACTAGGCTCATTGACCTCCATAATAAATCTATATATCCATATCTAAAAAGTAAGTTTTAATGTATCACGTTCCTTTTATTTTTCATACTTAGTTGTTTCACAAATTTTGTAGAGCCCATCCAGTCCCCTAGACTTATCAAAGACATTAGATCTCAAGAGAGCTTGACCAAATGGGAAGGCACTACATCACCAAGAGTCAAAGTGACCAGTCACCTAGACCTATCAGAGATGTAGATCATTAAAGAGATTGACTAAATGGGAAGGTACCACATCATAAGGAGTTAGAGCATCTAGTCCCTTAGACTTGTCAGAGATATCAGAGCCCAAAATAGCTTGGATAAATGGGAAGGATCCATGTCACCAAGATTCAAAGAGTCTAGTCCCCTAGACATATTAGGGATATCATATTTGATGAAATTGTAGCTAAATGGGAAGGTGCCATGTCACTAAGATTTAGAGTGCCTAGTCTCCTAGACCTATAAAAGATGTCAAATCTCATGAGAACCAAGTTGAATGGGAAGGTACCACATCATCATGAGTTAGAATGGCTAATCCCACAAAACTATTAGAGATGTCAACACCTAATATATCTTATATGAATGGGAAGACACCACATCACCATGAGTGAGGGTGGTCAGTCCCATGAACCTATTATAAATGTTAGATCCTAGATAAATGGGAAGGCCATATGTTTCCATGAGTTAGAGCAACTAATCCCCTAGACCTATTAGATATTTTAAAGCTTAGGAGAGCTTGAATGAATGGGAAGGTGCCACATCACCATGTGTTAAAGTGGCCAATCCCTTAGACTTTTTAGATATGTCATAGCCTAGGAGATCCCAATTGAAAGGGAAGTCACCATGAGTTAGATTAGCTAGTCCCCCAAATCTATCAGATGTGTAAGAGCCTAGGAGATCCCAGCTTAATGACAAGGAACCATGTCACCCATTATGAAAATGAACTAATATTCACCTAAGGATATATTAATATCTAAATAAAGTATGAATAAAACTAGATATCTAATTAAGATGTGCCACATGTCCTTATGTGACACATCACCAAACCTAGGGGAATGATGTGGAATATAGAGCTATGCTTAAGTTCTAACCATTATTAGGGAAACTAATGACATATGCCACATGTCAAGAATTAAGATTTAGTTGAGGATCCTCTAATATATGTGACCATGTACCTACCATGCACCAATCATTAATAAATAGTGATCTAGACCCAATTGGATAGTTTTAAAACATTCCATTACAATTGCTATATCTAAATGGTGATAGAGAATCATGGGATCCAAATTCAATTAATGATTTGGAAATAAAGAGAGAGAAAATATAGCCACCAAATCAAATTCAAATTCATATCAAGTGATCCACCAAATTCCATTAATACAAAAGAATGTATGCATGTACTTATAAAGGCCTAAGAGAAGATTGTTAATGGTTACCATTACTACCTTTGAATAAATATCTAACTCCTTGCTTTCAAAATTCCATAGAGAACCTATATCTTATGCTTTCTACACTCAAACCTTCCTAATTACCCCCATCCAACTCTAATGGCTACATCATCTTCAAACCCAAAGGCTGAACCCAAGTATTGGGACACTATTTTCCCTACTAGCTTAAATAAGTACAAATACTACAATGATATATTTAAAGCAATTGACAAGTTCCCCAACGATTCTATTGAAGATGATGACCAAAAAGTTGAGTATGAGGATTCCCTTAGGTCCTATAAGAAATGTGGACTCTATTGAGTTACAACCAAAATAGAGGCATCCCCCTACATGAATCTATTGAGTGACATCCTTCATAAATCCATCCACATAAAATATGGAGTTAATAACTCAGTATTCTTTCCCAAATCCTAGAACTAGATTACCAATATATCTAGGAATGATTTTAAGGCATATTAATCCCTCCCAACCTTCACTTTATACTATGATGTGGTGGTAGTGTCAATATAGATGAGCACATATCATATCTATTATTTCCTCCATGATTGGGATGAGGAACTCAAATCCAAATGGGTTAACAAGGAGAATATCAATGCATACCCTATACACACCTTCTATGAGGAAGTCTAGGTAGGCATGATCCTACTCAACTAGTTATTCAGGCCTAGGACTACTATCACATCAATGAGTCATGAATGCCTCTCATACACATTATTCGAACATGATCATAAGTCATAAATATGAAAGATTGATCTAATTCAAGTTGGTCTGTTCCATCATAGATGCCTAAGCTAGGGGCAACTTCTACATGATGAGATACCTTCTAGATGTAATTTTTAAGACACTTTATTTCAAGCTTTTAGCTTTTTAGCATGGATTATTAGGGGCTCAATAGTCCATGTGGTATCTATAAGCTATATGGCCTCTAGTTCTACCATAATGTCTAAGATATTTATGAGCACTTCTACTTGGTGGTCTGCCAAACCATCAATAAATATTTGATGCCCTAGCTCTTAAGGAAAATCTATGATTTTATCATAGCCATCTTGTACTATTGGCTATACAAGGATGACACTATGATCTAGATCATTCATTTCCTTAAGTATCCCCTCTACCTTCCATATTATGTCCCTGACTGCCTACCAAAATAAGATATTTCCTATCAACTTGGCATCTTCAAGTTCTACATATAATGATATAAAAATGCATGCCCATAGCTCCCAATCACCATATGATATGACATATATAATACCTTCCCCTAAATACAAAATATGGTATTTATGTGAGGCTTATTCACCCTTACAAAGTTCAAAGTCCAACAATGATACCCTAAAGGGGTAATTTGAGCTCATGTGGTGCAGTACTCAACCCACCTCAAAATTAACTATGGCCATTGGGCTAAAGATGATGATGAGCTCTATTTAAATGTTATTGATGACCAAGAGGTGTTATCCTAGATACAATCTAAGAAAAATAAGGTCAAAAATGTTCAATAAGGCCCCTTCATACTTTTTCCTACTCCTACTTGATCTACAAAGGACCCAACTCCAATATCTCCAACCATATCCTATAGGATCCTATAGGGCATCTGACCACCTTCTCTTTATTGAGTTATAGTTCTAAATCCAATTCCACTAGTATATCCTATTCCTCATGTTATAGCTCCACCTCCACCTCTTCTAACTACTCATCATACCTCAGTTAAAGTAGGCACTAGGAGGGTTCCTAATTAAAAGAATAAATAGAAGGAAACACACACTCTAACTTTATCACTCCTCTCAATGGCCCCCTATCATCTCAGTTAGACCATCCACTACAACATCCTAGGCTGACTCAAGAAAGAATATAAAGAATAAATAGAAGGAAACACACACTCTAACTTTATCCTAAAGGCCTTCTACCCCAACTTCACCTCCTTCATAAGCCTTAACAATTCCTTTGGCTTGAGTATCAACATCTTGGTATATAACTCCTTAGACCCCCTCTCCATTACACAAAGCTCCATGGGACTCACCTTCAAATATCCCATCTCGTCTTTATTATTTCATAACCCATTCTTAGGAGAAATTCTACCTCAAGTGAACCTAAATTAGGAATAGTGGTAGGCTAAAATGTTCCCCTAATCCTCCCTCATTTTTCTCTAATTCCCCCTTTGCCTCCATTCCTTTAATATTTCTCTCCTTTCACTTCCTCTATCTCCCTTCTACCTCATCTTCCACCCTTCACCACCATTTAAACCACACCTCCTTCACCCCCATAACACAAGGGTTGGTCCTTGGGTAAAATATATTATAGATGGTTGTCTAGGGTGACCTGAACATGCAATGGAGTTTTGACTAAGCCTCCTAAAGTATGAATATAATTTTCATGTATAAGTTCATCCAAGAGGGGAACCTAATGATATGGTAGACCCATTAGGATATATTCTCCCTCACCAAGGTGAGAACATCTGTTAGGGAGATTATGGCTAAAGACCCATTGTCCATCCTTTAATCTACCCATGATATGTCTAAAAAGATCCTCAAATACATGCAAAACTAAATTTTCACTCTATAAGCCCAAGTGAAGAGAATTTTTCCATTTAAACTAATTGGGTAGGTCAAGGATACCCTCCTATTAATTTTCTCGATCCTTGGAAAAGTAGTGGAGACTTTGGTTGAGACTGGTATGCTTGTCCAGTCGACTCAAACCTGCATCGAGAGGATCATATAAATATATAAGAGTGATAAAATGTTTAGGTGGTTGAAGGGAATGTTCTTAGAGTTCAAACTTATGCTAACCTCAGACTTAGGGTTGTACCAAACATACGTCAAGAGCATAAGAGATATAATGGAGGAGTGGTTGGCCTTAGTGTCTACTATAATAAGATCCTTGGAAGAGGGTAAGAAGAAGATATTAACCTAATTCAAAGAGCTCAATATCTCTATTTTATTCCATTTATATGAAACCTTAATTGAATAAGAGGAATGTAGTGTCCACCTTGGTCAGTTTGACCAAGTTATGATGGAGAGAGTGTCCAAGTCAAATGAGTAAGGAGCCTGAGTAGTGATTGATTTGTCAACTCATTCCATGGTAAGCATCAACCAAGTCTATAGAGTCCAAACATAAATGGAAAAACACTTCAAAATATATTGGAGATTGGTAGCTTAGGTTGAGGTAATCTTTAGAGAGCCCATAATGAACTTGGCCAAACTAGATAAGGAGTTTGACCTAGTGGCAATCACATTGGAAGTTGGGAGTGCCCAATCAAAGCAATTAGGAGTCGGTCCCTTTTATCCATCTCCTTGTATCAACTAGTGGTCCCCTGTAGATCTATTATAGATTTGAAGAGAATATTTTATTTGAATTTTGAAATATAAGTATAACTATAATGAGTGGCCATCATGGCCTAGAAGGGGATCCTCATGATTTTTAAAGGTGAGATCCAATCCTTATCTATTTATGTAAGAGTTGTATTATATTATAAGGTCAGCTAAAATTGCTCAAAAATGTTGTTAGATTACATCTAGGATTTCACCTACATTTCCCTCATCACTTTAGACCATAAAATTAGCCCTGATCAATTGTTGTAATAGCATTTTAATGTTTTAATGAATATAATATCTATTTTCTATAAGAGGGTATATTCTATGTTTCAATTTTATTTCATCTCCATGTTTGAATAATCATCAATATTAGGTTAATTGTATTAATTATTTGTTAATTTATGTATATCTTTGTTATGATGTGCTTAGCTATTATAATCTCTGTGTGAGTTCTTTTATTTCTCCTTTGATAGTGTTGATAATTTGTGTGTTAATATGTAAATTCTCATATGGTGTTTATATGTTTTCAATAATAAACCCCTAGTATTCATCATTAGTGAGAGCTCACATTTAAAGCATACTCCTAGTTACCTAAGACTCTTCCCACTATATTTTCTTAGATGTATAAATCTAGTGAAACTCAATCTACAGTAGTAAAACTATGGTAGAGTCACTTGGTTCAATGACTAGTGTATTGATTTCATTTTAAACCTAGAGGTTTCCCTTCTTTTCTTTATTATTCCCTCTATTTTTTATTTGTTTTATGGATTTGAAATATCCTTTCTCTTTTTTTTAATAAATAATATGCCCAAAACTCAAGTATTCATAACAATCTTTGACCTATGTGTAAGATGTTAGATTGAACCCTCGATGGTGATATTATATCTCTTAGAGACTATTCATGTATACTCTATTTATGAAGTCCAATATCCATAACCATGACCTAGGTTGATCCCATATTAGTCCTAAAATGGATGATGAAAGTTCATAGATATCCACACCTTCCCCTTTTTAGGTAATGTCTAATCTCATGAGTGTCTCATGACAAGGAGCATATTAGAGTGAATAACAGTTATCACTAGGAGGGGTATTTAGAATAATTCATGCTTCTTATTAATTTTTGTTTTATGAATATGTTATGTTTGTTTTATTGGTAACAACATGCTAATTATTTTTTCATTATGAAGCATCCTAGAGACTATTTCACCTATTATCAGGGCTAGGTCCCATTAAGGTATCCCTTGCTTTTCCATAAAAAACTTAGTTCTAACCAACTCAAACTTAACATGATTCCTATCATTTCATCACTAAAACCTATCCAAAATTTCCATCCCAAGATCACCTTATTATTTGGATCAACCATTAATTCCTTGGGAGTCATTCATGATCTACCCAGTAACCCTAAGAGGTATCTCCCTCATTTTACCCCTGACATAGGATTAACTATGAAGGAACACATAACATCATATAAGATCACCCTGAGACTCCTAAATGTATAACATGAGGATATGATGTGTAGTATTTTCCCCTTTACCTTAATATAATCTACATATGATTGGTTCTTCAACCTTCTTGAAGACTACATCCTGAGATGGGACCATTTTAGTTCTAATTTCCTCACCTAATTTGGGAAAGTGATAGACTATAGTGTCATATACCATTAGTTTACTTGCATCAAGAGGGAGCCTAATGAGCCCATTAAGAACTTCAATAATAGGTATCAAAAGATGTATAGTTGGGTAACCATGCTTCACCAACCCAACCATCAACTAACACTTGAAATGTACATGAATGTGTTAGAGACTTGGATAAAAATGTTCTTAATAAGGAATGAAACTATAACTAACCTATCCTTAGCTTATGTAGGGGTTATCAAAGTGGATAGGCAACTAAAAGCCCAAGGTCACATAATGACCCCCACTCCTAGTATGCTACCATAGATGCATGTGTTGAACTTCTTGCCAAATATTAATTAGAATGCACATATGCCTCATTCACTCTCTATAATGCATCAACTCTGATTGGCTCATCCCACTTCAAAATACCAATTGGATTTTCCTAAATCTAGGAAATGAAGAGCTAATTCCTTGGACTCAATATCATGTGATGTAAGCTACCATTTATTAGATGGTATAAAAACTTATAAATGAATTATTAGGGTTGTACATGTATTTGAGAAATTATAATATAGAAAGTTCTAAAAAAACTTCACATATCAAAGACCAAATAAGAGCTACAACGATTCTCGAAGCCCCTAGAACCTTCACCCAATAGGCTACCTGAGATCAATATCTTTGAGATACCCTTACCTAATTAGTGTTGATTACATAACATGGTAGCACATGTGGTACTAGACTATACAGAGTTTAGTTCTACTTTTGATATCTTTTAATAGTAAATGGAATAATATGAAGTGATCCCCAATCATCTAGAATCCTCTAACTTAGGTAAAGCCCCTAGTACTATTATGGTGTTAAAAACCATGGATTTTCATAGCCAAGAATAAAAAAAACTAGAGGAAGGTATGAGTGAGGTACAATAATTTCATCAATTCTAAAGGATAAATTATTCCCTTAGGAATAGGCAACAACCTCAACACCCTCGAATAATGGTGCAACCCCACTATACCAAATGTTGGGAATGATCCTCCACTTCTAAGACCTAAAGAGTATAGGGCACCTATGGAAATCCCACCAATTTATGGAAAAGGATGTTATAACATATTTGAGGATATGAATAAGATCAAGGCTAGCATTACCCTTCATGAGCTTGCTTAAATCGTAGAGTAATGGGATCTCTTGTTAAATTCTTTGACTCAAAATTCAACCCCATAGGCCCAACCAAAATTGAGATCAACACAGATAATGTGCTCATTCATAAGAATAATATGTATTTTTCCTCATTTATTTTAACCATCTAGTTATTTGGAAAGAATCTACATTACTACTTTGTATATTCAAGAGCCTCAACCAATGTGATGCCAACAAGCATGTATGAGAAACTCAACCTCACCCCCATAAAATAAAATAAGGTAGTGGTCCAATTAGATAATTAAAAGGTGAAAGTGATAGGTGAATTGTTAAACATACACATCTAGTTAGAATTTGAACCTAGGATTCAACACTTTATAGACATTCAAGTGGTGGATATCCCAAAAGCCTATAACATGATCCTTGGTAAAGATTGGTTCAAAGCCTTAAATGGGTGTATGGCCACCAATTTCTCTCATATGTCGTTAAAATCAAGATTATTAGCCAACCAAATAATATTATATATATAAACATGCATAAAACATATGATCATTAAATATAATGCCATTATGAGAATATAAACATAGTTTCTTTAGACCTAGGCATCTACATAGTAAGCACCAAGCCTCCAAAAAAATAAGCCAATCACAAATTAGGTCTACTCATATTATGGTCTATTTATATAGATAAATATCCATTTAATAAAGGTAGTGGAGTTGGTGTTCTTATTATATAACCCTTAAAAAGGAAACATCTAGAATCATACAGGTTTTAGTTTCCTTGCATGAATAACCTAGTGGAGTACAAAGCTCTAATCCAAGGATTAAAATTTGCATTAATACATGAAGTAAATGAACTAAGAGTATTTAATGAATCTGAACTAGTGGTCAACCATATAAAAACTAAGTTTTAATGCAAACTATCATACCTTAGAAGGTATAAGCACTAAGCTTGGGACCTAATCAAAATGTTCAATGTGTTTAATATTATCCTTATTCCCCAAGATTAAAATTAGGGGTAGACTCACTAGAATTGGTGACAGTGAACCTAACCCTTTTGGATGACACTAAGTTACAATATTTTTCTATGTAACTCATCCCCTATCCTTATATCTTAGATAATGTGACTCACTTCTAGGTCTTTATATACAACTAGAAAATCATCCAATTACTCAGTAATGAGGGGATATCTGAGGCCAAAATCATAGATGAAAAAGATAGAGGTAACCTTGGGAATGAGTTGGATAAGGATGAGATCTTGAACATTCATCAAAATTAGATCCTAAAGGAGAGGATTTCAATATAAAGAGAATTTGATGCATTATACCCAACCTTTTAGGCTTAAAAAACCATGCTCAAGGACCAAAATTACCAAATTTTTAATCTCAACACTATAGAGAATACCTAGATGGTTAATGTGGGTCTAGATTAGATGGACCACAAATTAGAGTAGTTATAGAGGTTATTATTGAGATATAAGGATGTGGTTTCTTAGGCCTATGAATATCTTAATGTCTTTTACCCAAGAGTAATCACTCATAATATCCACTTAAAACCCAACCAAAAACCCTTCAAGTAGAAGAAGAGGCTAGTAACCCCAATCTTGGAGCCCTTGATTCACAAGGAAGTCCATAATTTACTCTTTATAAGCATAATTTTCCTAGTTCACCACTCTACTTGGGTAGCTAACCTAGTCACAGTACAAAAAAAGAATGGAGAAATCCATCTGTGTGTGGACTTTCAAAACTTAAACCATGCCTTAGATAAAGATAACTACCCATCACCCTCTCTAGATTAGGTAATACAAATGGTGAGAAAGTATTAGATGATGTCCTTATTATATAGTTTCTTAAGCTATAACTAGTTCTTGATCAACCCTAAAGATAGAACTAAGACTACCTTCCCCACTAAGTGGGGCATGTTCACTTATAAAAGATGCCTTTCAGGTTAATCAATGTTGGTGCCACTTTATAAAGGGAAATTGACTTCACTTTTGAGGGCTTGATAAGTAAGTGAATAATAATTTATATGGATGACATAACTATGTTTTCAAAATATAGGTCAAATAATTTGCACCACTTGAAAAAGGTATTTTAAAGATGCAAAAGGTATGGTATTTCCTTAAACCTAGATAAGAGCATGTTTGATGTCACTGAAGGTAAGCTTCTTAGTCACATTGTCACAAAATAAGGTATTTATATCAACCCAAATGGTGGATATAATTTATAAACTAATTTTAATGAATAATAAGAAGGAACTAAAATTCTTCTTTGTGAAAATCAACTTTGAACATAAATTTATGTCTAGATTTACTAAAATAGTAAAGTCATTGAATGCAATGTTGAAATAGGATTCTAACTTGGAGTGACACATAGAATCAAATAAAGATTTATATTATATCAAAGATGAAATCATACAAGCCTTGGTTTTCATAATCCTAGACTATATATAAGACTAGTATGTCTATCTATTCATTTTTAAGCACACCGTTATTTCTTGCCTCACGCAAAGGTTAGAAGGAGAACACCCCCATGGATCTTATGAGTACTAATCCTAAGGATGTTAATCTTAGGTATTCTACTTTAGATAAGCACATCTACACCCTAGTCAAGGAAATGAATAAATTTAGGCATTAAATCCTCTATAATAGAGTACATGTCATTGTCTTAGACTTGGATATAAATCAAATATTGGGGTAAAATGAGCTAGTCAAAAGGAGAGGCTGATGGATGATGAAATTACAATAATATGACCTAGAAATTAAGTTGGACAAATTGGTTAGAAGATAGTGCCTTACTCAAATCATCATAGAGATAGATCTAAGAACCATGGTACACCAAGTGGACTAATATAGGGTAATATAATTATACTGGTATGCCCTAGTCATTTACTTTTTAGTCTATGGAAATGCACCCCTAAGACTCAACCACACATATATAAGAGCCCTCTAGTTGAATGCCATACACTATATATTGAAGAAGGGAGTTCTCTTCAGAATAAACCATGAAGGAATATACCTTCAGTGTTATCACAGGAAGATGCCAAGGAGGTAATGGTAAGTTTCCATAAAAAACTAAAATTTAGCCATCCCATAGTAAATGTCATGGCTCATAAAGTTATTTGTGTAGGTTATTATTATCTCACACTATTCAGAGATGTTCATGTTCATTTTCATTTCTACCACCAATGCCATACCTTCTCTAAGAGATAAATACATATGAAAATGCCACTTCAACCTATTTTAGAGTCTACATCCTTTATATAATGGGTAGATTTTTTAGGGGTGATCAACCCAAATTCATCATTCAATCATAATTTTGTCTTAATGGGCATGAAATACTACACCAGATGGTTTGAAGTAGTTTCAACTAAAAGGATCACTATTTCCAAAGTCATCAAGTTCTTGGTGAATACCGTACCACCAATTTTGAGTTCCCTATTTCTTTATTATGTGATAATAGCCCCACATTTTAATATGTATAATTCACATAATGGGCATATGATAATGGTATCATGTTTAATTTCTCATCCAATCACTACCTATAGTTGAATATATTGGTACAATCAACCAACAAAAACCTAATCGGTACCATCAAGAAATCAGCTAGAAAAAACCCTTAATAGTAACACTCATTTCTATATTTTTCCTTATGGGTAGACCACACTAGGTATAAATAAGCCCTAAAAATCTCACATTTCCTTATAGTCTATGGATTGGATCCAATTATGATAGTCACCCTCAAGTTTTTGACTTATAAGTTTATGTAATAATTTATCAAACTGGATGACAAGGTGAATTCCAAACTCTTGGCCCTGATTCAATTAGAGGAAACCTAAGATGAAGCTTTGTTAAACATTAAAAAACATCAATACATAGTTAAGAGGTGGTTTGATAGGAGTGAAAATATCAATAATTTCAGAGTCTCTGACCTAGTCCTAATGTGGGATAAGGCCCATGAAAATAAAGGCCAAAATTCAAAATTTGATCTCCTTTGGATTAACCCAAACTAGATAGCTAAAATACTAGGATATAACACATTTTATCTTAAGTATTTTGAGGGAAAAAATCTACCACTTACATTGAATGGGAAGTCATTGAAAAATTATTTCTTGGTTATCCCCTCAATACCCTAAACAAATATGGTGATGTATATATTATATAAATTTGCTTTAGTTATGTGTTTTCTTTCATCATGCATTTATTTCTACTGTGTTGTTTTATTTTCTTTTATTTTTTGCCCCTCCATACCCTTTTTTATTTTATAATGTTCCTCTAAATCTTACCCTTGTAAGTAACTACTTTAAGTGGTGGTCAAAACCTGAGAGGATTGTTGAAGGGCAAGGAGACCCAAGTTGAATCCTTCGATCTAATTGATTCCAAAATAGTAAAGGAAACTTTTTACTTCCCATATCTATGAGGAAAATTATTCTAATAGAAACAAGTGGATTTTATAATAGCCTATACCCCAATAGAGACATAGATCTCCACATAAAATAATGACTCAAGAAGATACTAGATTATTCAAGTTGATCAAAGACTGGTTAGCTATTCAGAACTTCCTCCTTATCCATTCACCCATGGATTATTACTAAACCCTCAATGGATAAGACTATTAAATAATTATCTTTTCATGGTAATATTATAAAAGAATAAATAAAGCATACCAAATCTAGATTTTAAGTCTACTTTGAAAGGGCTATATAGGCAATCTTCACCATAGGCCTTCTAGCTTGGTTGGCAACAGAGTAAGGCCATGAATGGGACTAGAGGCATTTATTTTTGGTTTATGGATTCTCATATGGAATCAAAGAAATTCCCTATCGACTTCCCCTCCCAATCCATCAAGTTAACAATACCCTAGGTGAACTCTGATAACTATTCCAACCTTGATTACTCAAATATAATCTAGGAATAAATTAGAAAACATAAATCACTTCTCACACATGTTGGTGGTCATCTATAAGGTGGAATATTAGTATGACACTTGATATTATGAGACTTTGGTTCCCCATATTTTTTATGGTCAATAAATATCCTCTATACAATCTCTATGTTAAAGATGGAAAGAAGAATAAATTGATTGGATTCTAAGTTATTCTCATCACTTTCCCCATGGAAGTTACCATTTATTGTGGCCAACATGCCTCATTTTCTTATAAATGGGGGACCCCTCTAAAAATATAATGAACCAAAGCTTCAGAGTCTTTTATTTTTCTCATCAATGATGCCTAATCAAACCTTTTGAATATACATTGTCTTGATTTCCCCAAGCAATGGCATGCTTCTTTTATTTCTCTTTATGACTAAGAGTGTTTTTTATTTTTATAAATCATGGTGCTAACATTTTAAGTTTATTTTTTCTTGAATATCCTAGAGTCTAGTTATTTTCCAAAAATAATATACCTCTTTTCATCTATGGAAAATCAAGATCTCTATATCTGACATGTAATTTTTAATGTATCACATTCCTTTTATTTTTGTTAGTCATTATATGAATTTCATAGATCTTGACAAGTACCCTAGAATTTTCATATATATTAGAGCCTAGGAGAGCCCAAACAAATGTGAAGGCATCACATCACCAAGATTTAGAGTGGCCAATCCCCCAAACCTATCAAAAATGTCAAATCTTGGGAGATCCGAGCTGAATAGGAAGGTACCACAACACTAGGAGTCATAGTAGATAGTCCCCCAAACCTATCATATATGTTAGAGCCTAGGATATCTCAAATAAATGGGAAGGTGACACATCACCATGAGTTAGATAGGATAGTCCCCTAGACTTATGAGAGATGTTAGATCTTGGGATAGCCTAGTTGAATGGAAAGGCACCACATCACTAGGAGTAAGAGAAACCACTCCCCCAAACCTATCAAAGATGTTAGAGCCCAAGAGAACCCATTTGAATGGGAAGGTGCCACATCACCATGAGTTAGAGTAACTCATCCCTCAAACCTATCAGATATGTTAGAGCTTGGGAGAGCCTGGCCAAATGGGAAGTTTCATGTCTCCATAAATTATAATATCTTGTCCCTCAAACTTATCAAAGATGTCAAAGTTTGAGATATCCCTATCAAATGGGAACTCATAAAATCACCATGATTTAGAGTTGCTAGACCCATAGACCTATCATATATGTCAGATCCTAAAATATCCTAGCCAAATGGGAAGGTGCCAGATCACCATGAGTTAGAGAAGTCAATCCCCTAGACCTATTAGAGATGTCAAAGCCTAGGAGATCCCAGATAAATATGAAGGCACCACATCTGCATGAGTCAAAGTGTCTAGTCTCCCAGACCTTTCAAAGATGTTAGAGCCTAAGAGAGATTGACCAAATGGTAAGGTGCCATATCACCCAATATGAAAATGAATTAGAAACCACCTAAGTCCCTGAGAAGATATAAATAAAGTATAGATAAAAATAAATATCCAATCAAGATGTGCCTCATGTCTCTAGGTGACACATCACCTAGACTAGGGGAATGATATGGAGTGTGAAGTCATGCCATGGTGTTGACCATTATTAGGAAGACCAATAAGATGTGTTAGAAAATAAGATTTAGCTTATAACTTTTAAGAGATGAGATCATGTTACTACCAAATATTAATCATTAAAATAATGGGAAGCTAGACCTAATTGGATAGTTTTAAAACATCCCATCACCATTGCTACATCTGGATGGTGGTGGAGGATCATAGGCTCCAAATTCAATTCTAGATTTGGAAATAAAGAGAGAAAATCCAACCACAAACTCAAATTCAAATTCATGGAAACTAACCTTGATGATACCATAACATGGCTCATTATATCCATGAAATAACATATGTTGTCTTACATAGGAAGTAGATCTAAATATAGTTTCCAAACATATGGTTTATTTAGAATAAAATAACAAGTATATATCATGATTATTTCTTTATAATTCATTGTTACATATTTGTTAGTTATTTCTAATGATTATCAAGAAAAATATGTCAATATATGGATACACATTCCATACTAAGATATAATGATTTAACATATGAAGAGTAACCATTCAATAACAATGTTGGAGTAATGTTAAAGTCTACTATAGTAGCTCTAGACTCAATTTGTAGTTATACCCAGTAGTTAAGGACTATATCAAGCATGATATAGACTACATTAGACTTGTTATAGATTGTATTAGGTTTGCTACAGACTACATCAAACTTCCTATGGACTTCATCAGGTTTTCTATAGACTTCATCAAGTTTGCTACAAACTTCATCAGGATTACTATAGACTATACTAGGTTTGCTATGCATTGCATCAAATTTGTTATGGACTACATAAAGAATACTACATACTTGTTTGGAAAGTATTTATAAATGTATTCTAATGATTTTTTGGTCTATTCCAACTATCACAAATAATGCTTTCCAATTGGAGTATTTATATATATAGATTCCTATATATAGACTTTCCATTAATAGACTATATCCAAATATAGATTTATTTAATTTTATTATAATAAATATCTCTCTCCATATTTTATGGACATTGAGAATATGTTTTAATAAATTACATTCTTATAATAAATATCTCTCTTCATATTTTGTGGAGATTGAGATAGGCTATAATGTCTAGGTTTTTACTCTTAAATAAGGTATTGGTTGGAAGCATGAGATTATAAATGTAACCTCCCACACCTGAATGAAATGAATCAATATACTTTTCTTTCCATAATTTTGAGTAATCTAATTTGAATCTTATGTTTTGAATAAATCTTCTTCCAAGGAATGAGCTGGCCACTCATTCCAAGGAAGATGGATCAACGTATTTTTATTTATTTCTTTATTCTATAATTATCACTTTGTTGTAAATTATTATTTTATTCTTTGTATTAGTAACTATTCCTTTTTATAGTTTGTTATAAACCTACTTCAATTCATCAATTTACTCTTTTCAAGTGTGATTTAATTTCATGCATGTGTGATTTACTTTTTGCAAGTGTGATTTTCAATTCTTAAAAATATGGGGTGTGATAAAAGGAACCATTTGCCAAAGACCTCTTTCTTAATTTACATATAGCCTTTGGACACCAACCCTAGATCAACATTATTAAATGGAGATGATTGATGACCCTCAGTAGAGCTATTAAATACCATCAATGCAAGGGGATGTATACATGCACTTATAAATGCCTAAGATAAGCTTGTTAATAGTTAAAATTATTGCTTTCCAATAAATCTCTAACTCCTCACTTTAGAAATTAAATAGGTCCGCTACATCCTATGCCTTACATAGTCAAAGCTTCTTAATTACCCTCATCTTACTCTAATGGCTACATCATCCTTGAACCCAAAGGCCAAACTTGAGTACTGGGACATTACCTTCCCTACAATCTTGACTAAGTATAAAAACTACTATAATATATTCAAATAAATTAATTATGTCCCCAATTATTCTATTAAATATGATGACCAATAGGCTGAGTTTGAGAATGCCCTTAGGTCCTATAAGAAATGTGGACTCCACTGAGCTACATCCAAAATAAAGGTGCTCCACTATGATGACCTATTGAGTGACATCCTTCACAAAGGCATCCGCATACAAGATGGATTCAATGATTGGGTATGCTTTCCAAACTCTTATCACCAAATTATTGATACATCTAAGAATTCCTTCAAGTCATACTACTCCCTCCTAGACTTCACTTTCTCTTAAGATGTGGTGGTAGTGTCAGTCTAGATGAGCACCTACTAGATCTATGATGTCCTCTAAAATTGGTTTGAGAAACCTAAATAAAATGATTTAACAAGGAGAATATCAATGCCTACCCTATCTACACCTTCTAAGAGGATATTTTGGTAGGCATGATCCTACTGAACTAGATTTTTAAATCACAAAACTACCAACACATCAATGAGTTATGGGTGCCTCTCCTACACATGATCCTAACACAATCAAACATCTTAGATATGAGGGGATTTATCTTCAATTTTATCCATTCCATCTTATATGCCTAAGATGGGGGTAACTTATACATGATTATCTACATTCTAGATGTAGTCTATAGGATTTTCTCTTTTAAGCCTTTAGCCTTTCTAACATGGGTTCATGGGGGCTTGATACATGGTATTCTATAAATTATATGGCCACCATTTCCACCATCACATCTAATACATACATGTGTAATTATACTTGGTGGTCTACAAGCCATTAATTAAGCTATGATGCTTAGTTTGTAAGGGCAATCTAGGACTCTATCACAGCCATCAGGGACTACTAGTTATACAAGGATGACACTATGGTTTAGATCATGAGTTTCCTAAAATACCCCATCCACTTACCATATTACATCCTAACTTCCTAAAAAATTAAGAGATCACCTATCAACTAGTGGAAGTCATCTTTAGGTTCTATGTATAACACCAATAGAAGGCATGCACATAACTCTCAATCACCATATGACACCACATCTACAAGACCTTCCCCTCAATATAAAATATGGTGGCTACGTGAGGCTCCTTCACCCTTGGAAAGTACAAGGTCTATAAATAATTTGAGCTCATTTGGTATAGTACTCAACCTACCTCAACATCAACTATAACTATTAGTCTAAAGATGATGATGACTTCTATTTGAATGTTATTGATGTCCATGAGGTGTTATCCTAAATAGAAACTAAAAAGAAGAAGGAAAATAAATCTAAAGTAGAATCCTCCATGCCTCATCCTTCTCATTATTGGTATGTGGAGTATCCCACTCTAACAACTCTAGCCATTTCTTTAATGATTTTTAAGGGCATCCTAACACCTTTTCCCCCTCAATCTCCATCTCTAGATCTACTTTTGCTAGTAGATCCTACTCCTCATGATTTAGTTTTGCCTCCACCTCCTCTAGTTACTCCTCATGCCTTGGTTCCACTTATATCTCCTCCAAATACTCCTCATACCTTGGTTCTTCCTCTACCTCATCTTAAATATTTGATAACCAAGTTGTGGAAGAATAGGCCCTAGACTATACAACACTAAGAAGCCTAAGCATAACCTAATCAATTATTAGAACCATAGCCCTTGAGATTTGATATGGTCAACATTATAAGATCAAGCTCTTAGTGAGGTACCTAAAATCATGCATATAGGTTTTACCACTCACTCCATATCATCTCTTTTCCATTCCACCCCTTACTCCCACTACTTTCTAGCTCCTAATTTTAGCACCCACTAATTCTACTCCACTCCACACAATTTTCCAAAGTGGTGCCTCCTATATTTCTAATTTATCCCCCTCCATCCTTTACCAAATTATTTTTGTCCTCATTCCTTATGATCATCCTTGATTCTTCATTCCTGTTTGTTCCTTTCATGTCACAACCTATAATCCTCCTAGTGCCTCCCTTGGGTATGCCTTTAACATTAGGCATAACTATAGCCTTTAGGAGTATACCACATATAGAAGGGACCCTCCTAGTGCCTAATTTAGTTAGTTTGGAACTCTAAATAGTGGCTTTAAGTCCTTTTCCATAATACCCTATAACCCCTATCTTCCCAATCATACCATCTATGGTAGCATCTAGGGCCAGCTAGAGAAAGAGGCTAAATAAAAAATAGAAGGTAACCCACATTCTCACACTATCCCAAAGTCCTACTCCAACTCCACCCCCTACATAGGCATCAAAAACTCCCTTATCCATAATAGCAACATCTCAACATCTATATCCTTTCCCCTTACTCTCAGTTACCTAAGGCTCCATGGGACTCATCTTTAACCAGCCCATCTCTTCTTTATTGTTCAACAACCCATTCTTGAGGGTAACTCCACCTCATGTGAACCTAACTTAGGAATAATGGTAGGCATAAATGTTCCCCTAGGCCTCTCCTTTCACTCTCATGCCCCCTTCACCTCAACTCCTTTCCTCTTTCACTACTTCCACTTCCTCCATCTCCCCTCCACACTTCATCATCATTTCAGACACACCTCTTACATCCACTATAATATAAGGGATGGTTCTAAGGTAACATACATCATAGATGGATATATAAGGTGACCTAGATGTATAATGGAGTTTCAACTGATCCTTAGGAGTATGAAGATAATTTTCACATAAAATTTTATCCAAGAAGGGAACCTAGTGATATGGTAAACCCATTAGGATTTGTTCTCCCTCACTAAGGTGTGAACATCCAATAGTGATGATAGGATGGTTGAGGACCCATTATTTATCTTATGATATACCCATAATATGTCTAAGAGATCCTTAAATACATGTAGAGCCAATTTCACACTCTATAATCCCAAGTGAAGATTACTTTTCTAATCAAACTAATTGGGTAGGTCAAGGATGCCCTCCTACTACTTTTCTCAACCCTTGGGAAAGTAATAGAGACTTTGGTTGATACCAACATGATTATCCAAGGACTCAAGCCTCCATAGAGAAGATAACAAAGATCAATGGGAAGTAGTGAAAGATACAGGTGGTATTCAATAAGGTAATGTTCCCTAAGCTCAAACTTATGCCAACCTCAAACTTAGGGTTATACCATACATATGTCAAAAGCATAAGAGCTACAATGGAGTAGTGGTTATATTTTGTCCACACTATAATATGGCCCTTAGAAGAGGGTATGAAGAATATATTTACATACTTCAAAAATTTCAATATCTCCATGTTATTCCATTTGGATGGCACCTTACTCAACCAATGGGAATTCAAAGTTCACCTGGGTTAGTTTGACTAGGTTATGAGTGAAAGATTGTCTAAGGTAAACTAGGAAGGATCTTCGGTGGTTTTTGATTTATCAAATTAGTCCATGACAAGAATTAACTAGGTCTCTAGAGTCTAAGATCAATGGAAGCACCCTTCTAGATATCTCGAAGACTAGTGACTTAGGCTAAGGTAATGTTTTAGGGAGGCCCCAATGACAATGTCCAAGTTCGACAAGGAGTTTGACGTAGTGGTAGATTCATTGGAGTCTAGGAGCACCCGATAAAACTAGTTAGGAGTCTACCTTCTTAGCCAACTTCTTATGTCAACTAGTGGTCCCCAACATATATGTTCTGGGTTTGTAAGGATTCTTTTGTTTAAATTTTGAAATACTATTGTAACTATAATGATTATAAATCATGGTTTAGGATGGTATCCTCATGATTTTTGGAGGTGAGTCTTAATCCTTATCTATTTAAGGAAGATTCATAATGTAGTATTATTGACCAAATTTGACCCTGCATGTCAAATTAGGACCCCTATAGGAAAAAAAATATATTCAGAGGTTTATATGGGGTTTAATATTATGTCATAGGGTGCATTATATGTTAATTTATTTTATTTAATGTTTTATTAGTTTTGGTCATTAGTCTTATTAGTAAATATGTCATTTTGAGTCATTTAGGGGTCAAAATAGAGCATTTAATGACTTTTATGGATTCTTAGGGAAATGTGAAGGTTTAAAGGGATGATTTCATGCCCCATGTGTCCTCTTATGTCTTAATTAATTTTTATGAACTGAAAAGTGGTAGGTTATTTGAAAAAAGAGGTAATTTTCTTGAAAACTTGAGAATTTAATAAGGTGTACAAAATTTTATGGTCTCCTAAAATTTTTAATGTTTAAAGAGTGTCCCTTGATATCCCATATACTTCAATGATAAATTTTATTATAAACTTTTAAAAATGCAAAAAATCGCTTATCTTTCCTTCCACTAGGCTTGGCAAGAAAAAGCAATCTTTAGGTTTGTACTTGGTATGGTTAGCATGAAAGGTTTTATAAAAAATTCTCTTAGGTTGTATATTATACACTCATTTATCTTCCATTTAATGTTTATTTGTAGAGGAATGGTGACCTATACTTTATGAACCATTCCTAAGAAGTTAGACTATCTAGTTTGCTTACTAATCTATGCACCCTTTAGGTTTTACCTTGTTTTGGATAAATCTATATAATTCACCTACTGATTTTGTTTCTAGATGATGATTACTCCCTCTTCTAATGATCCCAATGCTTGGTTTATTTTTTCAAATTGCTTTGATATGCAAATCATCTTAAATTGCAAAGGAAGCACTTTTCTATGTAACAAGAAGGTTTACACCATTTTCAAGATTCTCATGCTTTTATAATGGTTTCAGAGGGTGTAGATAAATTCATCACCATTTCTTAAATTTACTCTTGTACCCCTCCTCTTTCAATATATTTTCCCAAAACAATCTTCATGGAATACACAGTCATATTGGCATGCATAATTAACCTTCTTCTTGTTCTTGACTATAACCATGGTATTTTGAGGTGTGAAACATTTATAAGGTTATTTTAGACATACATAAGGTGTTGGGAAGAGTCTCAAAACACTATTAATCAAATAAAATAGATTCAAATGATACAAGATTAGATTGTGATGAATAATGTTCCTACATAGCCCATGTTTCTACTTTACTCAATGCTAAAGTACATCTACATAATTTAAACCCATGAAGTAAAGGTATTTGGTCTTGTTTAGAATTATTTCAAGTTTATAATAACACATTTTAGACTGTGAAAAGTGTTATAACTAGTTGTATACCTATAAACATGCATGTACCCATGGTTTTCCTTTCATTTCCAGGTCTGCAACATTATAAGTGTACCTATAGGTACCATTCATGAGCAAACACATGGGAAGGAGGTTTTAGATTGGTATGAGGTCATTGAATTTGAAATTCATCCATTTGAGAACTTGGTAAAGGCATACAATGGATCATAAACATGTGAATTTTTATACTACCTACATTATCATCCTCACTATTTGTATATGAGAATGTTCACCTATAGTTGGTACCATAAGGGGCTGAGAAATATCAATGGAATATTTGGACAAGTTAGAAACTTATTTGAAGTCTTAGAGTGTTGAAGAGATCATAATACATATTCTTGTAAGTGTTATGTGGATAACCAAACTATGGGACTATTTTCAAAGTTGAAAAGCCTATGTTTAGGAACCTTTTCCCTAAAATGGGAAAATAGAACACCTTAGCTTTTTGTTGAAAACTTATAACAAGGTTACAATGAATTTTTATGCATCTAAGTAAGAATACCTTATATCTCTCAAATATGGTTTAAACTTTCAAAATAAAGAGGGTGGCTTAATCCTTTGGTTTTCTTTCTATTTAAGCTTAAACATGCACCTCTGACCACTGAAATTCATTAGTGAAACCTACAGGTTTGAGCTCTAATTAGACTCTTCACCTAAAATTGTAAAACTAGACCATACTTACATATTATAATGGTTCCAAAGGGTTTTCATGAAGATTTATTATCCAAGTATCATCCAAGTAAATCGGTATACTGATTTGTGACCACATTTTCACCTATAGGTATCCTTCTCATTGAAAAATTTACACCTACAAGCTAGCTTTAGGGTATCTTAAGGATTGGGATAGATAAATTGAATGACACACCTCACTCCAAGAACAACAAGATAAATTTCAGTAGAGAATTATTTATATAACTTCATGAGGATTCCAAATCCATAATAAAAGCCTTAGGTCTTATAGTTGTACCTACAAGACCCACACAGTCAACTGTAGTTGATTATGAGGGGTGGAGAGTAAGGAAATTAGGATCCTTGATGTGAACTTGACATAATTATGTAATGAATGAGATAAAACTACTGATATATGACCATGTAAATATTCAAGGGGGATTGTGTAATGTTTTTAATGCCTAAAATTATGTAGGATAATCTACAGGGGTCCTCCAAAGTAAAAACATAGTATGTTGTAACTGGGTGGATAGTGAGAAAGTTAGTGATTATGAGTGTGAAGGGACTAAGAATTAAATAAAGTGTCTAAACAAATATGAATGACCCTAATGGATAATATTATATCATCCAAGGTTTTTCATATCCCAAATAGGTAATGAACACCTACAGGTGTAGTATAATAAGTAGAGACAAAGTTATGACCTTGTACATTCAACCTTGACTACTTAAGGTATGAGAAGAGTATGAGGAAGGATGGATTGAGGAATAAGAGATTATAACACCTTAATAATAATCATAACATCCTAAAAACACCCTCATAGTGGGTATAGAACATGGAAAAGGCTCAGACAAGCAAAAACACAGTCTACATCAAGAACACTATGCACAATCTACCTTTAACAAGTCTATCTTGGGTCTTAAATAATTTAGGAGGTCAAATAATCATAAAAAGGAATAAAAATTGGCACATAACATTTTTATGGGTTGGATAATACCTTAAAATATTCAATATTATTTGAGGAAATAGTGAGTTCCCTTTATTTTCTCTCAGATAGAGAACACTGCCCTCATATACAAACCCTACAGATTTAGAGGGTAGGGATGAAATGTGATCCAAGGAGATAAGATTAAATTTATATAATTTTTATGAGGTTTTAATACATATATAAAATCATTTAAAACTAAGCACATAATAATGAAACCAAATAGAATGGTTTGGAGTGCAAGTATGTAGACAGGACTATTCAAGGCCTAAAGCCTAATGGGGGGTCTAACTTCACTTCCAACCCATATTTATATTTATAACATATTTAATCATGTTTATAATATGTATTTATATTTTTCTAGGCTATTTTTATGTAGAAGAAATCACAAGGGAGTCATCTTTTGGATCAAAGGCAATATTAGGCTTGTGTGAAGGGAAGAAAGGGCTCGAGTGGCTAGTTTTGAAAGATAATATCTCTTTTGATGATTTGTATGTAATTATAATAGGTTTATAGATGTTATAAAGGGACTTGAAGATCACATTTGTTAATTTTTTTGAGGTTTCAACATTCTAGCTTTATGAAAGTGGTCAAAACTGGCTAAAACCCTTGCAAACCCTTGGATAAGGATCCAATTGGGAAGATGAGGTTATAAATCTATCCAAAAAATATCAAATGACCATTAAATTGTTTTAATATTATATAAGACTCTCTCAATATCCTCCCCACCCATTTGAGTTGTACAAAATTGTACAGATAGGATACAAAAAAGGGTATTTTTTACTATTTTATGTGTTTTGTAGGATCCAAGAGGTTCCAAGAGATGCCAATCACATGGAATGGAATATTAGGACTTAATATAACTACCCATGTCAATTTAATTCATTGTAACAATTCCTAAGTTCCTTAACTAGCTGATTCATCTTAGCCAGTCAAAACTACCATAGTGGACACAATGGTGAGAAAGGTGAAAACTTTAAGTGTGAGTCTTTTTAAGGTGTACGTAAGTAGTCAAAGGACATTTAGTGTATTTCCACGTGTCATACACTACATTTTATTTATTTTCATGTAAAATTTATGTGTTTTTGGAGGCTAAGTGTGAGGGGTGTGTGAAAGAGGAGTTATTTTGATGATAGACGGTGATAGCTCATTTTGGGAAGGCTCTAAATGACCAAGACTACAAAAAAATCATGAAGAGGCATGTATGGAATCCTTCCCCTTAATTCCAATAATCATACATTTCCCTAATTATTTTTGGGATGTTTAAATAGAGGTGAATCATGAAGGTAGTTTTATGGGCTAGAATGAAAACTTCCATACCACTTTTCATGAGTTTTATGACTTGAGATGACACTTGTGTTTCCTAACCTTGCATGGTTAATTTCACATCTCCTCATCATGCATTTTTAGATCTTTTTCTTAGTTTTAAAAGTGTAATTATGACCTTTTTACTTCTCTCTTCTCCTCTCTCTCTCAATTTCCATAAGAGCTACCATTTTGGCCTTTATAATCTAATACCACACCATATATGGTGAATCCCTACTGGTTTTGACATTTTACTTGTCTTATATAATAATTTAATATAGTTTTCGTTCATATATAATCTTTTCAAAGTTTTTATGGAGATGTATAGTGAATGGTTAATATATATTCATCTATCTTTGTTTTCCCTTAATCCTTCCATGTTTGATGTAAGTGATTCCATAACTAGCAGGTCATATGACATGTTGTTAAGTATATGGATATGTTATTAAGTGTGAAAGGAAGACTTAGTATCTATAAAATTTTCTATGGTTCCACTTACCTTGGATATTCTCCATATATGTCACCTTCATATTGAAATATTAATGTTAGTGCAATCTATGACTCTTAGACTAGTGTTGTATGCCTTATCTCTTTGTGATGGAGTATAATAGTCTTGCGGTAAACATCTTGGTGCATCACCACCTAGAGTAGGTTTCATTTCATGTAAAATCTAACCCTTTTCCCCACAAATAATCAATTAGGATAGGTGAAAGTATTTCAAGACACATTCAAGGGGCTAGCCCTTAATTCTAGAGATTCATCTCACCGAATTGATTACCCATGACAAGTGAGTTGTTTCCATTGTGTCACCTGGATGAGGAGACATAAGACATATCTTCAATGGTTTAAAATCAAAGTGACATTGATTATAGGGTCTACCAGAATTAATTAAAAGTGTTATTAGATTACAACTAATATTTCACCTACATTTCCTTCATCACTTTAGACTATAAAATCAGCCCTAATCAATTGTTGTAATAAATTTTCTCTTTTAATGAATACAATATCTATTTTATGATAGGGGGTATATTTTATGTTTTAATTTTCTTTAATATCCATGTTATTTTAATTATATTTATACTTTTTTACTTTATGTATGTCATGGTTATGATGTGCTTAGCTATTATAATCTCTATGTGATTTTTTTCATTTCCCCTTTGGTAGTGCTGATAATTTGTGTTAATTTAAAAATTCTCATATGGTTTTTATGTGTTTTTTACAATAAACCCCTAGTACTAATCATTAATGAGATCTCACATTAATGCATACCCTCGGTCCCCTCAAACTCTTCGCACTATATGTTCTTAGTGCTAGAACTCTATTGAAACTTAGTCTATAGTGGTATAACTATGGTAGAGTCTCTTAGTTCAATGACCAATGTATTTATTTTTTTAAATGCCTTAAGGCTTCCCTTATCTAACTTACTCTTCCCTCTCTTTTTTTTTTGTTTCATGGAGTTGAAATACCATTTCCCCTTGTGTTTAAAAAGAATAATCCCAACACTCAATTAGTCATAACTATCTTTGGCCTATGTGTAAGATGTTGGATTAAAATTTTGATGGTGATAGTATATCTCTTCAAGAATATTCATGTATACTCCATTGGTGAAGTTCAATACCCACATCCATGCCTTGGGCTAATCTCATATTAGTCCTAAAATTAAGGATGAAAGTTCATAGTTTTCCCCACCTTCCCCTTTTCAAGGAAAGTCCAATCTCATGGGCATTTCATGAGAAGGAGTAGATCGGAGCAAATAATAGTAAGAGTGTGTGTAAGTGGCCATGTCATAAGCCACCTTTCCCATAATCAGCTCCATTCCATTTACTTACCCCTCTAACATCACCAAGGTGAAGCAATAATTTACTTTCTTTTAGTAAAATAGGTTATTCCAAATACATGGAATTTTTATTAGAGGAATGATTAGGATAATTAATAAAGGTGATTAATTGGAAATTATAAGAAAGATAAAGTTTGAAATGTTTATTTGTAAATCAAAAATTCACTTCATTTACCTATGAAGACACTTTCAAAGGGTTGATTATAATAAGGATAAATCAGATAAGATAAATGATGCAAGATGATCGATTGCCCTAATCAGGGATGTATTGGTGTAATTTTAGGTCAAATTGGCATTTATGTGGGTAAATTATATCAAGTTGGAAATTTCTAGTTAAACTCACATGTAATTATGAAAATTCATTATAAATGAAATTTAGACATGGAAGTGGTTAAAATTAAGTGTCTACATTTGTCATCTATTTGAGAAGCCATTGCAAGACACTAGGTATAGTAACATCTTTTCAAAGATTAAAAAATTTGTCAAGAAGAAATTTGATAATGCTTGAATAATGATGTCTTTACTCTTTCCTTTTATAAATTATATGAATTATTAAACTCATACTAATGCCCCAAAGGGTGTTTGACTATCCCTAGATTCCCCTTCAAGGGGATGATTAGGGAAAATTTTGAAATAGTCATGTCAGTAAAAAAGAGAGAAACAAATAAGATTTGATCATAACAATGTGCCCTAGTAGGGTAGATTTGATCATGGATACAATAAGTTTCCCTAGTAGAGAGAATTTGATCATTGATTGGTCTCAATGGTTTGCTCTAGTAGGGTAGATTTTCACTATAATAAATGATGACTAGGCACTTGATGAAGTGTTTGGGGGATAGTAGATAATGAGATATCTTGATTTAGTATCATTGATTAGACTTCCAACATCTTGATTTTTTATATATCACCATATGGTATGCATCATGACAAAAATAGAATAATGACCAAGATGAAATGTGCATAAGGACCAACCCACAATCCAATAGACAATGGAAAACAATGCACTGATGATAAAAAATGATGACAATGATGTCAAATTCCAATGGATGGACTCAAGTACAATTACATGATAGTAATCATCATGATTATGGGTATTACTAACATAATGTATTGAGTCAAGGTGAAAATAGATAGGAAAACAAATAAACATGTAAAGAAATAAGAAAACACAAACTAAAATAAAAGTAACAGAAAGAATGTAGTTGCTCAAAAAGAATAATCAAAGATAATAATTATGTTGTAAAAAAGTCTCCTTATTTAGCTCATGTTCTTAGTTATTTGCTCAGACATAAATCCAAGTCATTTATATACTTGATACAACTATGCATAACCATAGTAAAAGTATATGGTGCATAACATTTACATGCACTACTACACTGGCATCAATTTCACACAAGGTGCAAGCCTTGTGTGCTCACCCAAAGTGTAATAGTGAAGTGATTGGGACCCATATTAGGCTAGTTAAAACATGGCACAACCTTAGTCTCAATATGACTTAGTCATTGGTAGAATTGACTTCAGTGGTCTATTGGCACAAGGCTATTTTGGGTAAGGTCAATAAGGATGAGCCTATTCAAGGGGACTAGTTTTGGCCATGGTTGCACAAGTTTGTATTAGACTAGTTCTAATTTTATAGGGGTACAAGTCTTTAAAATAGTAATTAAAGTGTTATTAAAGTGCTTAGTGATATAGATGAATAGATCATACTCAAAGGCTCATTCATCCAACTAGTGCCCTAAACATAGGGGTCAAGGCTCAGGTGCATGCCTATCTCAACATTTAGGATAATTTCTAGCCTATTGAGGGTTTACTATGTTAAATAGAGACACCACTAATGTTAGGGATAACCTTTTCTAGGAAAACATGTTCATATTTAGGATTTACACTATTAAAACTATTATATTCAAGTTGTAAACACAAAATAATTTTGTAACCACCTAGATAAGATCCACACACAATTGTTTTTAATAACATTCTTCATTAATTCACAGTTTTAGTATACAAAGTTCATAACATGAAAATAGAGCATGTGCTCATATTTGAAACTACTCATTCCCAATAGCTCATAAGAAAGCTTAGAATATACATTTAGAATTATTAACATAGTTCATGCTGATTACAATATACTAATGGTGTCCCTCAATTTTAGCAAAACTTCATACATTAATGTCTCTCCCTCTTTCTTTAGGTTCAAGCTCATTTTATAAGTAAAAGGGAATCTTCTTGCCAAGTTGGATGGGTGTAAATTGGGTGTTGATATATTATTAGGGGTCATTATACCACCATATCCACTACTCTAACACTCATTTTTTCCAACAACTATGTGCAAGCACTCAAATGGATGTCCTTAAAAACCTAGGCACTAAGCAACTACCAACTAGCTAGTGAAAGATCATCAAAGATTCTTCTAGCTGATGCTAATGGTTTCAAAAGAGAAATCATTTGTAATGAATAAAATGTGTCAAGATGTGATTAGTTGGTGAATTTCACTAGGTATCACCAAAAAAGGGCCCAACATTACCCCATACAAAATTTCTAGTCCGCCCTTAGACTAGTCTTTCAGCACCTTTGCTACACAAATTTTGGGCACAGTCTATTATAGATCTAAATTGAAGTTCTCAAATCCATATATGGTTATATTGATATCTTTGGTGATGTAATCTAATTTCATTAATGTAACCTCAAGTGTAAGTACATCTATTCTCTTAATTTCTTTGTTGAAGGCTTCCAGTCCTTCTTTAGCTCTCCTCACCCCACCATCTAAAATGTCCCATTGCTCATTTACCTTTGTTTGAAAGGCATGGAATATTTCTTCTAGGTCTTTCTCCTAGGTTTTCAACTTGGTGCTTAAGATGTTGACTTGTACCATAACTTTTACACACTTAGTCTTGCCCACAATAAAAGCATGCTCCATCAGAGCATCCTTCTCCTCTTTCACCTTTCGAAGGCATGCATCGATGACTAATGCTTGAGTGGAGAAGTTGAAAAATATGACATCTACTTCTTCTATTACCTCTTCTAATTTTGAAAAGAGGTCCTCCATTGTATTAAGATTTTTTTTAGTTCTCTTTTGATGGATTCACAGGGGTCTTCTTGTTTTTCTAGTGCCAACTTCATTTAGGGGAGCATTTTTTCCACTAGTTCACAAACTTTATCAACCTCTTTAATTTCCAAGGTATCCACACCATTAAAAATAAATGGCTTCACCTCTTTGATGTGCTTGACCAACTACTAGAGTTTGAGCTTCATTGCCTTTAATTCTTCCTCTACCTTTATGTAATCTATTTACACTTATTGGCATGAACATTGTTGATGATGTTCTTGTGCATTATTAATGAGTCTATCTTGAGGAGTGTGTTCACTAACCTTACAAGGTTCATATACCTTAGATTTACAAGTTGATAGTCATTCCCCTCTTCCAATTTATTGGCACTTCAGATTGCCTTCTTCGATGCCTTCAACTGAGTTTCATCCATGTAGTAATTGAGATCCCAATAAACTTGATGGTGTATTAGGGACATGGCATTTTTGGGGTGCATGTAATCCAACATGTAGAAGTCATCATATTTAGTGAAAATTTTTTGTGATGTTTCCCTATAGCTCAACTCATACTCCTCTTCCTTAGCTAATTCCTTCTCTTCACTAGTGTCACTGGTTCTTTATTCTTCTCCTTCATCTCCTTCTTCTTCTTCTCACTTTACTAGGGGTTATTCATTAGACTTCTCCCCTTGGTCCACCTCTTCTCTCTCTTTGGTGTTAGTTTTTCCATCTTTTTTTTGGAGGGGTTCTTCCTCTAACTTTTCCCCCTTGTCCATTTCTTTTTCTCATTATGTTTCTTTGGCATGAAGCTCCTCAACACCATCCTTACTCTCCTCTTTCCCTAGTAGGGTCTTTACTACCTTCTCATTTTGTTATTTTAAGGCACCAACATTGCCTACTTTATCTTTAGGCACCCCTTCAATACTAGGGCATGCCTATTGTGCATCTTCTTTTACTAGGCTAGAGTGGGTGCTAGGTGCTTCTTTAATTGTTTTTTCCTTTCTAGGTTCCACGTGAGTGACAACCTTTTAATATATCTCTTTCTTCATTTTGTCTATTTCTACTTGGGTTGCCTTTTGTTATATTTATTTCCTCTTAGCCTTTTATTTTTTATCCTTTTTCTTCTCAACCTTCCTTTTCTTGTCCTATGTCTTGCATTTGTTTTCTTATGCCTTTATCTCTTCAACCTTCATTTGATAAATTTTTTTGGGTCATACCCTTGACTCTCATGGCCTCTTTTTTGTAGTGTAAATCCAACACCACATCGATATGCTCTTATTCTAGGCCCATGTCCTCCCATTTATGCTTCAACTCTTCTTCTATTGGTGCACCTAGGGTTATTGCTTCTCCATATGCTACCACCTCACTGGGATTTTCATTTACTCCTCCTTCCTTTTCTTTCATCTCTTATGCCTTTCACTCTTCCAATTTTTTCCTATGCTCTTCATATTCAACCATCTCAATGGATTCTTTAGATATTCCAACCTTTATCATTTTTCTCTTCATTCCTCCATCTCTATTACCTTTTATATATCAACATCACTGAGGTCAATTTTCTTTCATCTTTGCATCTACTTCTCCACTTTAGCTTGAGGGGGTGGAGAGAGGATCCATTCACTTAATGAGGAGTCATCTTCCTCAAGTATGATGTATACACCCCTCCCAATTATTTGTTCCTTCATCTCTTCTTCCTCCTTTATGTTAGATAAGATTATCCTAGGCACCATAAGAGTAACCTTCCCCTTCTTCTTTGCACTAGGGGAAGCCTTTAGTGCAAGTCACATGCTCTTCTTTGTGGAGGTTAAAGGAGAGGCTTCTTCTTATAAGGAAATTTTGATCCTTATTTCCTGCTATATCTCTTTTGAAGTCTGTCCCCTCTAATTCATGGAAGACTTCTTCTTCTCTAATGGCACTAAATTTCCTTCATCCTTGATCTAAATTAGAGGGAATTCACTTTGCTCAGTGATGAGACCCTTATATGGCTTCATCTCATAGTAGAGCCTGTGAATATGGCAACGTATCATTTCCTCCTAAATGGGGTGGATATCTAGGTGATCTATTTCATAGTCTTCATATTTAGTGGCCTTCTTATTTACATGAATAAACTAGTGCCTCATCATATGCCTATCCACATCTAGTTCCTTGACTAGATGTCTAACTATTATGCATTGGGGATTTAGTGTAGTGCATCCCTAAAGTGTCATGATGATAAGGCATAAAAGATATTTATCCATCTTGACATGTTTCCATCAAAAATAAATAATAACACTACATAATAGTGCTATATTATGATAAATGTTACCATTTTAGACATACTCTAAGGGATCCCTTAAGGGATGCACCATTCTAGCCTAAAGGCCTCTATGTATTTGTTGCATCACCTCATGATGTGATTCTTATATTTGGTGCTGAAAGAGGGTGGGATCATGAAGTTTTTATAATTTTAAATTGAGGATTCATTGTGCTCTAGATGGACCCATAGGTTTTCCTCATCCCTATCTAGAATCCCAATCTCCTCTATGACAATGAGAATGAGGATGGATACCCATATAAATGTCCCCTTTACCCTATGACACTCTTGTGTATTTTTAAAAAATTTATTGTTGATGAATTTGGCAATGTTTAACTACATGCCTTGCACCATGTGATAGGTGATGTAAAGGTATGCCTTATTCACATTGATCCATCGATCGCTTGTCCATAGCTTAGAGATTATAAGGCATGTTATCACCCTCATTTTGGAGTCCCTATACTCCTTGATGGGGAATGTAAAACCCACCTTGAAATTATTTATTAGATGTTGCATGCACTTTACCTCTTCATCATCATCCATCATCTAATGGATGTCCTTATCGGTATCTAGAAGCCTAGTTATTCTCTTTATCAACTATATAAAATTATTCATATGCCTCCCTATAAATTAAATGTGGTCCTCATGGATGCATGAGAGTAGGAATTAAACCAACTCCTTTATCTTCCCAAAGCATGGTAACTCATAAATTTGAGTTACACTTAATGCTATTAATTTTTCTTGGATTGAGACATTGAACAGGGCATCACCTTGCCCCATCTTCTACCCTATGTCCACCATCCAATCTTGCATGAGGTCTTGCAAGTGACTATACATATGGTGATTATATTATTTTAGCTAGTAGAAATGCATAAAATAATTCCAATCCTCCTATATCATAACCTCCATATGGAACTACATTACTTGGTAGGGCATTTTAGTGAGTGCCTCATTGTCCACCTATGGTATGCTCACTGCTTTGACTTGTTGCATCATTATTTTTAAAGTAGCTAATTTGGGAATTATAAACACCCATTCTGGGTCCTATTATGATATATTGAAGATTTAGCCCTTATATTTATTCACCATCCTAATCTTACTATTTTTAAAATAGGAAAGGTGTGGTTTACCAAAGCCTCAAATGGTGGTGGCACTTTTATAGTTATAGGATCTACAACTATTCCTTTAGCTCTCAAGCTTCATTGACCTTCAATAATGGTCAAAGCATTAATCCTCTTTTCCAACTATTTAGTTTCTATAGAATCCTTTCTCTAAACTTCTCCAAATCACTCTTACTATGAACACAATCCTTTTTAGTATGCAATTATTCACTCTTAGTGCTTTAAAGTGCTCAATTTCTCATTGACATAGGGTTTTTTCACCTTATCCCTCTAGTTTTCACTTGTTCACTCTTAGTCTTAAGTTAATGTAAAATGTGTAACCTAAGTAAGTTTATAAATTGTTAATTTATACCCTTTATTTATCTACCATCATTAATTCAAGTACATTATGGCATAACAGTGCCATGATTACTTAGAAAATGCAAAATTTTGTGAAATCCATGAAAATCCTCTATCATCAATGCATTAATTGCATATATTTATACCTCCACCATAACTTCATTGAATGATCTCTAATAGTAATTTAGTGTAGTGATTTTTAGTTCAAATGGTCACTTCTCACTCAAACCTAGGTGGATGCTAGCTATCTTAAATGATTTATCTCCTCAACTTGTTCATTTGGTGTGAACTTTGCCTTCCTTATGGTAAACTAGGCACAATGCCTCATATGCATGTGATTTAGCCTCTTTGATTCCACTTTATCTTCTAGTTATGCTTCCATTTCAATCATGCTTCTCTATTTTGGTTAGTTTCTTGCACTTCATCTTGCCTTGGCCTATCCTGCCCCATATAAATACCTTATATTGGTCCTCTAGTGATTGGATTCTCTTTTAGTTCTCTTTTACATGGTTAGATTGTGCATATTCACTTTCTTTCTTATGCTCAACCATGTTGAGCATCTTCACTTTCTGATCCTGTCTCTGGTGCATGATTAATTGATGCACATTTTTCTAAATATAATGTAAAGGTTACCTTTACACCTATGAACTTTGTCAATTTATTTTAAAAATTTTAAGGTCTGGTAACTTCTTCACACCTAGAAACTTAGGCATCTAGCCCTACGTGCTGATAAAATAAATGGGCTCAACTCACCCGATTGGTATCATTCAAAGAAGCATCAAAGTATTTCATTCTTGGGCCTCAAGAGCTCTAAAATGCTCACTTTGTGTACATGGATCTTGTGCATCTTCTACTTGCATTTGGTGAGTTTCACATGCCCACCACTTACATGTATGGCCTCATGCACTTAGAGGGTGCAAGTTCTTGACTCACCCAATTGGAATTATGCATGAAAGGCCAGAGTAGTTCACATATGGGCTTAAAATCACCCCTCATTTGGAACCTTGTACATAGGGTTTTGTACACTTCTTTTTTGAGTCTGACAAGTCTCACATGCCCACCACTTATATGTTTGGCCTCATGCACTTAAGAAAGTATAAGTGATTTACTCATATGATTAGAACTATGTTTGAGAGGCCAAATAAATTCACTAGATCTAGGTTTGATTCATGCACCCATAACTTAGGTGTCATGTTTTTATGATCTTAAGAAGTGCAAGAGCTCATTTCACCTAGCTAGAATTATGCATGAAGTAATAAAAGTTAAGTCCTTACAGTCACCTTACACAACTTATTACCTCTTTACACTATAAAAATATTAAAAGAAAAGAAAAATAATAGTTTGGTTTGTGCCAAACTATATTCTAGTCAACTTAACTTCAAATTGACTAGTGACCAAGAAGTTGGTGTTTTTATGGCACAAGTGTCATCCTACTAATAATAGGGCCTCAATTAGTAGCCATTGAAATGCCCTAGGATAATTTCATTAGATAGCATACACAACTTATATGTTCCTATCTCCAAGATGTGGTGGATGATGTATGGGCCCATCCACCTTATTTATAATTTGCCTGGGTGTTTAAGGTACTTTGAGTTAGAAAACAACACCAATTCTCCTTTAGACAACTCCTTATGCTTGATTTCCTTATCATGATAGATATTTTGTCATGCCTTTTCAATTTTTTGACTCCATCTTACTTGGGTGTTATTTTCATCTAAGCATCCAAGTCTTCCAACCTCATGTTCAAAGATTCTTGGTCATCTAAGCAACCAATATATGTAATGCATAAAGATAGCACCATGATTTATGTGTGGAGAACTAATTTAATGCCAAATAATAGTTGAAAGGGTGTAGCTTTGTTTAGGTGCTTATATGTCATATGGTATGCCCATAGTACCATTAAAACATGTTCATGCCAATCCTTATGACTAATGTTGCATATCTTCGTTAGATAGGTTCCTAAGATCTCATTAAATGCTTCATTGATGCCATTTGATTGTGGAAGCTATGAGGTGTTCTTGTGGTGTGCCACCATGTATTTAGTTAAGAGGATATGCACCATATTATTAATGAAATGAGTGTCCCTATTGCTAGTTAGACTTAATGAGCACCCATATCAACCTATTATGTTCTCCTAGATGAAACACATGGCTATCATAGCTATGTAATCTTTTATTATCATGACCTCAATCCACTTAGTGAAATAATCAGTGGCCACCAAGATATACCTCTCACCTATAGACCATGTTATGGGAGTTATTTGTTTAAAAAAATCAATGGACCATTTCTCAAATGGTACTTAGGTAAGAATGGGGATGAGAGGCATCTCATCTTGATGGTTGAGCTTCCTAGTGTATTGACATATATCATATGCCTCAACACACTCTCTTGCATCTTAGAATAGGCTTGGCTACCACAAGATTGACTGCAATATCTTGAACACCATTTCTTCTCCAATGTAATGGCCTCCTATGATTCCCTCATGCACTTATTGTAAGATGGAGTCCCTTTCATATTCTAGAACACACTAGTGTAGGATTTCATATCTATTTAGTTTGTATAGCTCACCTTAAATGAGTAAGAAGGGGGTGGTGTGAACCATAAGTTACTTCTCCTTTTTTGACATGGTCTAGGATAAAAACCTAGATGTTAGGAAAATGACAATGTCTGATAAGTCTTTAGGGACACATTGGACTCTATACAATTACACATCTAGCATGTCATATTTAATAAGTGCTACCACATTACTAGAATTTATTGCAAGATAAATGGTTTATCCCTAAGTTCTACTTTCTATTTTTAATAATAATAGAGAAATAGAACTCCTAGAATAGAAAAATCCATTTACATATGCACCCATATAAAATAGGCTTAGTCATGAGGTACTTGAGTACCTCATGATTAGTGAAAAATCTAAATGGGGTTACTAATAGATATTGCCTAAATTTTTGTGAGGCATATACCATTGCTAATGCCTCACATTCAATGGTGGTGTAATTATGTTCTAATTAAATTAATTTATTACTTGTGAAGGAGATGGGGTGGTATATCTTACCCTCACCTAGTTGTGCTAATATGTCACTAATTATAGAGCCTAAAACATTGACATAGATGTGGAAAAGATTAGTTTAGTCTGAGAATTGTGAAATTGGCATGCTAGCCAACTTTAGCTTTAATGTTTAAAAAGCCTCCTATTGTAACTCACCCTAATATAATGGGCCATATTTATATAATATATCTTCTATAGGTGTTTTAATCTTTGCATAACTCTGTATAAACTTATTAGAGTAGCCACAATGGCCTAGAAAGGTGTAAATGTCTTTCTGCACTGAAATAGTCTAGAGCTGAATTATGATGGTTATCTTCATAGGGTCAATAAGAAAACCATCCTTATAGATGAAGTGCCTAAGAAATGTTCCAAATGGGGTTGCAAATATGCACCTTTTTAGGTTTAAATATATTTGGAGATACTTGCACCTTCAAAACATGAGGCATAGATTGTCATAATTGTCTTTTACAAGGACATATACAGTCTAGTCATCAAGATAGACTTGGAGGAACCTATGGATGAAGTATTTGAAAGTAGTGATCACCAATCTAGAGAATACAACTAGTACATTCTTGAGTCCAAATGGCATCACATAATAGGTAAAATAACCCTATTTAGTCATAAAGGTTGTATTGATCTTATCCTCCTCCTTGATCTGCACCTGATGGTATCTCAAGAAACCATCAATGAAAGTATAGATTTTGTAACCTATGACACCATCCAAGACCTCATCATGAATAGGGTTAGGAATGGGTCAGTGATGTAGGTTGCATTCAAATATTTGTAGTTGATGTAGATCCATATGCTCCCATACTTCTTTATTCTTATGACCATCGACCTCACCCATTTAGACTATTATACAAGGTAAATGATGTTATCATCTAACATTCCATTAATCTCCATTTTCACCTTGGTACAGAGATTGGGATTCATCTTAAATGATTGCTTATTAATAGGCCTCATTTCATCTACTAGATTGATGCTTATTTTTCCAAGGGAAGGGTGGGTTCCCTTCATGTCCTGAAAGTTTCATAGGAACAAGTCTTGAAACTCTTTAAGGAGGTCTATGATTTATGTCAGTTCTACCTCAGACTATTAAGCACCTATATTGGTAATCTTTGGCTTGCCTTCTACATTGATGTCTACTTTAGTGGTCTTAAGTGGCATGTGGTAAGGATAATTCCTCTCCTAATGAGATTCTTCAACTTGCCTTTTCCCCTCCATTATTTCAATTTGAAGATGCATTGGATCTTCTTCATCTAGGGAACTATCATCTATGTCGTGCATGAGTTTTTTTTCTTGTTAGGTCATTCCAATTATGCTCCTTCCAAGTTTTGTCATCCTCCTCACTAGAATCACTATTGATAACCCTTTATTCAAATAATGTTAGGAGCACTAGTCTTTTCTCCCCAAACAATTCTCCAAGGTGCTCTTCTAAGATGGTAGTGTCTTCAAACACTACCCTATGAATGACTTGTAATGGATATAGTATCTCTAAGTTATGTGAAGAGAAGGAGAAGATGTGCATGAACCTCTCCTTAAGTATCTCCTAGTCTCTTGAATCTCAATGCATCTCATTTAAAATGTACCATGCTCATGCCCATGTTTTTATAGTCATGTAGAAGGCATACACCCATAAGCTTCTAGGTGCATTCTTGCCATAGATAGTCTAGGTTTCTTCACGCAAGTGCATATACACAATTAGGTTGAAATCACTTGAGTAATTAGGTATATCTAAGTCCTAATTAATCTTCCCAAACCTAGTGAATATTGTTGACTTCACATCTTGACATGTTGGCAAGCTAGGCTTTTGCACTACCTACTAACGAGTAGTAGTTCTCTTTAGGGTATGCACTAGAGTACCCATTCTATTGATTTTCTTGGGAATGCATGCTTTAATGTCATGAACATAGTTCTCTATAGGTTGGATCCCTCCATATTTTGGGAGCACTAAAATCTTCCCTTTACTCAACTAAAACACCCTTTTTCTAGACTTTTTCGTATGGGGAACCCATTTATTCTAAGTGTGATCAAATCTTATTAGTCTCATTCTATCTAACCTTGGCTCAGTTATTTGTACAAGGTGGTACCTTTGACCAATAACTTTATAAATATTTTTGACCCATCAATCATAGGCTACGTCAGTTGTATCAGATGTTGATTATCCATCCTCCCATTCAAGCACTTCTTAGTTGCTTGGGTTAAGCTTCTTAGCTCCCCACTCCATGATGTTATAAATTTGGTTGATCCTATATTTAAGATCAATACTTTATACATATGGAGGCCCTTGATCACTTGATAGGGGGATCACCACCCTCTCTTAGACATTTTCAAAAATCATGTAACACTTCTTAAAGTGCATGTATGCATTATTTGCATAGCACCATGGTCTCCCTAAGAACATTAAATATTTATCATTCTCAGATAAATTCATCACCTCAAATTTGGCTCAAAATTTGGTGTGCATAATATCTAAAATAGTTCCCTTCAATATCTTGAAAGGTTGCACTTAGGTTTTGTTTGCCATAAATAACATATGAGGGGAGGGATTTAAGGGTGGCCATCCCATCTTCTCCCAAGCAATTTTGGTTAGAATGTTAACCTCAACACCCATGTATGCAAGGACCTTATAAATAGGACATCCATCAATGGTGGTGTTTATTATTATTTCTTGGTCATACTTGGCATTCTGAGTATGTCTTACTTCATGCACCGGCTCCATATGTAGTGCAACAACTTAAATCATTTGAGGTATGGCCTCCACCTCTAGTCTCTTCCCTGTGTGCTCTAAAATCAAGTTTTTTAGTAGGGGTAGCATCCCTTAAAATTATAAAAAGCACATGATCTTAGTCAACTCTTATACTTTAGCCTCCTAGTTATCTTGCTTCTTGTGCATGGTGACTACCTATGCCTCTAAATCTTTGGCTAGTTGGAGATCTCCCTACAAATTTTGTATTATACTCATGGATTGTTAGGATGTCCTTCTATCATGTTAGGTTAGAATAAGGTGAATATTTTATATCAAGTCACATTATGCACTCAACATGACTTGACTTGCCATATCCTAAGTGTAATTCTTATATCAGTGCAGGAGGTAGTTATGTGGTTAACCTACTCCAAGTCATGATATGCACTTTAGGTGGCTCCTTGAAAGTTTTGTATGGCCTTGGAGCCTATTTATCCTCATTTTTATTACATATAACCATGGTGGCACCCTTATCTATGCCAACCCAACCTTGAGTCAACTTTTTGTATAAGTATGGGTAATCTTCAACCATATATGGTCCTCAATAATAACCACACATTAGGTGTTTGGGTTAATCACATAGATAATGCTCAGTCAACCCACACTTGTAATATGATTGTGGTGGAAATATTCCTCTACCACATCCTCCATCTCACCCACATGCACCTCATTAATTCTTATAGCCAATATTTTATTAGCTCTCACCTTTGTTTCCTTAGCTTACCTATCTTATGACTATGGTCATTACCTATCATGTGCCTCTCTGCATATTTTAGTTCATCTCATCAATGACTCAATAATCCATTGTTGAATGGGTATAGGTGTTACACATCTTGTAATAGATAGTAGTGTTTACTTCATTGGCACACTATAATAGGGGATAGTTTCAAGAGTCATGTGACTAATGAAAAATTCCATAGCTTAGAAGTAAGGTGAAAACATTTCTTTATGGAAAATTATTATTTTTATGCCCCTCCATCTTATATTTATTACACTACAATCCACCATGATTATCATGCAATGAACCAATAGTCAACTTCTATAGCTAAGAAGCCCTTGACATGATTTGTACTCCATAAATGGGTTGATCTATGTGTCAGCACTGCCTACTTCCTTAGCCTAGAGTGTGACATCAAGTGCTTCATGGGGTTACATGAAGGTCTTCATGGATAGTGCTCTCTTTAAAGTTACTAGTAGGCCCCCAACAAACCATTATGTGTTTTGGGAGGGGTTGATATCATATGGAATCTTAAAAATGGGGTTCTTAAACCATGTGTCATATAAGATTATGCTCTTAGATAACCATTGGTTAATTTCCTTGAGCATCATCATGCTTTATTTCTCAAACTCAAGAATATCAAATTCTTTCAAGAAATCCTCCTTCAGTATATCCTAATCAACCATAGCCTAGTTTGTATCAAATTTTTGATACCAAGTATGGGCATGATCCAAAAATGTGGTCATGAATTGAGTTGCCTTACACTTTGATTGGGTGATACCCCAAGCATGTCATTAAAGTTTAAACTTGAGCACATGCTCCACAACATTCTCTATACTATGATACTAAAGCAAGTGCATCATAATTTTATAATAAATCTATTGAGGGGGTGGCACTAGAGTCTGAGGCACTTCCCCCCCAAACATATATGTTAGAGGTAGTCTTATAATACCTCTAGTTATAGGGTTGATATTTGACCCTATTGGTGTAAGTTATGTTATCGAGCTTGATGATGTGGTATGACTCACTTGTGGCACTAGGCCACTTCTTATGGGTTATTGCCTAGTCTACATAGCTGACATACTCTATATAAGAATGATTGCATTTATGTTTTAGATTCCTAAGATGGTTCTCACTAGTTTTATGGTATTCTAGTCTAATTCCTCATAAGGTATCACTTGTTTAATTATAAAGTCTTGGTTCAACATTTGAGGTCTTTCAAAGTCAATGTCAATAATAGGGGTAGTTATTAGTATTTTATCTTCTAGTGGAGAATCCAGTGCATGAGCTTGCACTTTAAGTTCAAAGGGGGTAGGTGCTTGTAGCACATCCCTATTCATCACATCTTATAAGAATCTAAGGAATTTTGTACCCAACTACTAAACTTGGTCTCTTGCTTCCTCCTCTCTCTCATCATTTTGTTATAATTTAAGGGATCCTTCCCCATGCCCTTCCCACTTGCTATAGGTCCTCTCAACACTTTTAGGTTCCAGATCCTCTATCAGCCTACACCTTTGATTGTTATAGATCTTCCTTCAAAGCTCTCAAGTATCAAGTTACTCATCCCTTTCCATCATGCCTCACTTACACTTCCCCTTCTCACCTTCTATGCTTGCTCATACATGTAAGGATTTTAGCCTTTCTTTCTTATGGTCTCAATACTATAATTCACTAATAATTTATTTAGTTCAGTGTTGAGCCCTCTTATAAACATACCTCTTGGTTTATAAAATAACTCATACTTTACTTCTTCAGGGAAAAATAAGGTCAACACTATGAATTCTAACATGTAGTTGTTTAACACACCACTCCACCACTTGTCTACCACACACATCTAAACATCATCTAGGATTTCAAGCCTATATAGGCACTCCTTTTTCCACTCAAAGCACTAGTCATAGATTCATATTCTAGAGGTGGTATAGGTAACCAACCACTAGTACACATGCTGAGGTAGTTTTCAAAAGAACACCTCATACAAAGCATCATATAGGTTGGTTTGCACTCATTCTCTTAGCTTATGTCCTTGGCATGCTAGATGCTTCTATGTAAAACTATCTTCCACTTGATCTAGCTAGTGCTTAATGTTCTTGAGAAAAAAGTTAAAGCATCACTTTGTTGCACCATTATAGTAATAAAATTCAACAAGTGTCCAAACACCAAAACTAAAATGTTATAGAAAAGTCTTGTTGTTTAGCTCATGTGCTTAGTCATGCACATAGTCATCAATCCAAGTTAGTTATATACATGATATATCTAGGCAAAACCATAGTAAAAGTATATGGTTCACAACATTTAAATTCACTAGTGTGATAACATCAATTTCACACAAGGTGCAGGCCTTATGCGCTCACCTAAAGCATAAAAATGAAGGGTCCAAGGCCCATATTGGGCTAGTGGTGTATGTCAGTATTAAACTAGTTTAAATTTTTTAGGGGTGAAAGTCTTTCAGATAGTAAGTAAAGTGACATTTAGTAACTTAGTGAAATAGAGGAATAGCTCATATTTAGAAGCTCATTCATCCAACTAGTGTCCTAGGTGTATGGGTCAGGGCTTAGTTGCATGCCTATCTCAACACTTAGGATAATTTCTAGCCTATTTAGGGTTTTTTATGTTAAACAAAGATGTCATTAATGCCAAGGATAAAAATTCATAGGGAAACATGTTCATATGTGGGATTTATACTATCATAACTATTAGATTCAAGTTACAAACATGAAATAATGTTGTAACCACCTAGATAATATCCACACACAATTATTCTCCATAACATTCTTCATTAATTCATAGTTTCAATATACAAAGTTCATAACATGAAAATAGACCATGTGTTCATATTTGAAACTACTCATTCCCAATGTCTCACAAGCAAGCTTGGAATATACATTCAAAATTATTAACATAGTTTATGCTGATTACAATATACTAATGGTGTCCTTTGATTTTAGCAGAGCTTCACTGTATTAATGTCTCTCCCTTTTTCTTCAAGTTCAAGCTTGTTTTATAAGTGGAGGGGCATGTTATTTCTAGGTTGGATGGGTGCACATCAGTTGTTGAGATATCACTATGGGTCATTATGCCACTAGATCTACTAATCTAACACTCATGCTCTCCAGCCACCATGTGAAAGAACTCAAATGGATGTCCCTAAAAAACTAAGTGATAAGTAACTACCTACAAACTACTGAAAGATAATTAAATATTCTTCTAGCTAACACTGATGGTTTTAAAAGAGCAATCATTTGAAATGACTACCATTCACTAATATGTGATAAGTTAGCATGATCCACTAGGTATTACAAAAAAGGGGCCCAAAAAATTATAAACCAACACACAAATGTATTAGAAAATAATTAATTAGAAAATTAGTTATTTATGTGAGCATAATGAAATAATATTAGGTACTTGGTCAACTAATAGTACCAAATAGTAACCTTGATGAAAAGGGGAAAAGAATAAAAAAGAAGGGGTAGCTGAACTGACTCCAAATGCCCCATTGTAAGTGGATGCTACCTACATATTCCTATGTACTTTAGGCCAAATGTAGTTCTCCCAAGTATATGGGATAGAATAAAAATGGTGATAAATAAGATATTTTATTAAAGAAGAATAGGAAAAGGGATAATCATAAAATGACAAGAGCATTTTGAGACAAATAGTAATGAGATTATAATTACTAAAAAAAATAGTTGAGCTAACCCAAGATACACCATGCATCCAAATACTACTTGCATAGTCCATGTGGACCTCTAACTAATGTAGTTCTCCCATAAATGGGAGTGAACATAATTGGGAATGGTAAAGTTAAATAGAAATGGTCATGGTTGTATAAGGGGTTTCCACCCAAAAAATGTAGTAAACTACACCATTCAAAATAGAACTAAAGGCCATTGGTGAATCAGATGACAAATCAAGAAAAAAATTTGGCTTAATATCTTTCATAGAAATGGTAAGAACTTTCATGGAACTTTTTGATTTTTAGGTTGTTTTTGGGATTTTTAAATTTTTAGGGTTTTTCAAATTATTTTAAATATTTTTTAGGTTTCATCATCTCAATTCAATGGAGGATAATAAGATGCATAATGGGTTAACACATAAAATAGTGAGAGAGTGGTTTGGGTTTCTCATAAAATAGTGAGAGAGTGGCTTAGGTATCTCATAAAATGGTGAGAGCATAGATCAAGCTGCTCATAAAATGGTGAGAGTGTAACTTAGTTTTATCATAAAATGGTGAGAGAGTGGCTTAGTTTGCTTTCAAAAATGGCAAGAGCATAGAAGGGGTGATTAAGCTAACTTGAGAAACTAAGCAATGCCTACATAGTCCAAAAGGACCTTAGGTCAATGTAGTTCAACCCTAGTGGAAATTAATACAAATCAATAAGGTTTAAAATATGAATGGAATATAATCAAATGGTATAGTATTTGCGTAGTATATTTTGGAAAAAATGATTCCCAAATAGGTCCCAATATACCTTTTAATTTCATAAGAAGGTAAAGATGAGAATATTAATGGTCACAATAATATGTACTGGGCTAAATAGGATTGAATGAATAAAATGGATCAAATGAAAATGGTCTATAATATGGATAGGGCTACCTCCAAGTGTCAAGGTACTTGTAAACAACAAATTATTTATCTTTTTTATATTTTTAATTGACTTTTTTTTTGGATTTTCTAGCATCTCAACTCAATGGAGGATTATGAGATGCACAATGTGGACCTTTTTTTGTCTAACCAATACCTAATTAGAATGATATCTTTGTATGAATATTTTTTTTGATATGAATGAGATGACTACGATCATGATATTCATTGGTCATTGATTTTATTTCATCCAAACCTCTAAACAAGATGTCTTTGAAGCCTCTAGAAAAAAGAGTGCCACCAAGAAGGGTAGGCATGGGCTAAATGGTCTGATTGGATAATGATATATAAGTTTTGAATGGATAATAAGACTATAATGGAATGTATAATGGTTGGTATACAGATGAAAATAGGGATTTTTAGTCACACACATGGTTGTTGATTCTAGATTCAACTTGATTTTGGTTGTGGTGGGGCTGATACTTTTTTGGTAATGTCTTCATCAAGTAATGAGGAATGGATTGTCTCAATTATTAGTGACTCAAAGAGGATTTCACTAACAAAATATTTTTTATTATTTTGAATTGAATTTTTGAATAACACATTCAATAAATTTTCACTAAGGGATGTTCAAATTTCATTTTGATTTTCCCTTAATGCCTTAAGCAAGGTTTCAGTAAAGGATTTTGATTTTATATCCTTGTTATCATCTATCACCCTAAACAAGGTTTAAATAAAATATGATGAGTTCAAACTTTGATTATATCCTATCATCTCAAACAAGGTTTCACTTGGATATTGTTTTTGTACTTTTATGTTGTCTTTCTTCCCCATAAATTATACCACTAAAAGGTCTCCATGGAATAATTTTAATAGTGCATGATTTTGTCAGTCCCATTCAATGTTTGTGGGATGTGGAATATCAACATAACTTCTAGGTTGGTTAATGTCATGGACATGTGAAACTACTAGGAAAACTTGTATCGATGTTGAAGGAAATGTACTAAAAAACCATTGAAGGATCAAAAATGTTTTTAATTGTTGGATATGTCATAAATGTGTATCTAATTTCATAACATACAATAATATATTTTGATTCTAAAGTTGATTCTAAATCAATAAGATATGAATCCAATGTTGAGATTGACATTATTTTATTTATGATGCTAAGTTTAATATTGATTCTAGAATGGAACCCAATTCTGATATTGGTTATGGAATAGAACCTAATTATAACATTGAATTAGCCATAAATGAGGCCTTTTGAATGGAATTATCCATAAGTAAATAATTTACCTTTCACTTAGAAATGAAGGATTTGAGATGAATAAATGTGTGGAAATAAATAATGGGATTTTCAAATATGGTTTGCTCTTGGTTAAAGATGGGTGATTTGAAAAAAAAATGTCAATAATGGTTTGACCATCTTGATATTGATTTCAAAGTGGATGTATTTCATAGTGTTTGGAAAGGGGATCTTGACATACCCTAATCAAGTAGTTATCAGACTTGGGCACACTTGGCTTATCAATAGATAAAGGTCCTTGGATGGGTAATGGCATGATAGGTTTGGACCATTAGTTTTATTGTGGTGTCTCTTTAGGAGATATGATCAAATATAATAAGTCTTCTAATCAAAATCCATCTATAAATTTAGCACCCATCTCTAACATTCCAAGAAAATTTTCATATTTTTATCAACTACTTGTTGATCAAATTGTTATTATTCATAGTTTGTACTAGATGACATATTTTGGAGGTACTATTGATGTAGAATAATAATTTGTCTTTATTGTGGCTGTAATATTGGATTAGCTTTTGGGATAATGGCTAAAGTGTTTAAATTAGAGATAAATTAGTCTAGTTTTTTATTAGGTTGAGTGATTTGATCTATTTATTTTTTATGTAGGACTAGAGATTAGAACAAGTTTTGGATCATGAGATATCATAACTCAAACTAACATTAGACTAATGTGCCTGAGTAAGGATACATGTGAGGAGAACTAGATGGAAGAAAATGGAACCAATGAGGTTATACCTAGCTTCAATTAGAATGGGCCTAAAGAGGGAGGATTTGGCATAGATTGGAACGGGTTTAAATGGTCTTGATTTGATTAGTCCTAAAAAGGGTGAATTGTCACATCTTGGAATGGGTTGGCCCCCAAAAAAAGGGTGGTAATGGATTGGTATTTGAATTAGCCCAAAGAGAATAGTATTGGTTTATACAAATAGTTCAAAGAGGGAAGTATTAGCTTGGTAGAATTAGTTTGATCTTAAAAAGGGTAGTCTTGGCATAGATACAATTTAAATGAAAGAAAGGATAGATGGTATGACTTCATCATTCCTAATCAACACGTGTGGGATATTGAATGGAAATATAAAAAATGGTTTCAAATTGGAATATGATAGATAAATAATAATTGGATTTGGCCTAAATAGACTTGGTGTGGCATTAGAATGAGAATGAAGTTCAATATGAACCAATTCAGAGTTAGAATGGTACATATTTTGATTTGGTACATGATTTAAGATGAACTAATTTTGGTTTTAGTTGTCATGGTACATGGTTGAAGATAAACTAGATTTAGCTTTAATTAGTACACGATTCAATAAAAACTATAATTGGCTATGATTTGGCATATAGTTCAAGATGACCCAATTTTGGCTTTTAAATTGGCGCATGGGTTCAAGACAAACCAGATTTGGATTCTAAATTTATAATTTTCCTTAGTAGACATTGAAGATTTGATTACGTATGTTAATTTAAATGTTCAAATTTATTATTTCAATCAAATTTGGCTCATATAAGTATCCAAATAAGAAAGGTGTGTGAGTCAAACTTGTGTCTAAAAGGTTACACAAATCTTGGTACATCAAAGGATTTACAAACAGTTTGATTTTAGTTTGGAATGTTGGTTCAAAATGCCATGTGATTTTATTGTAAAATTTGATCTAAGTTTTGAACAAGTTTGTCATAATTAAAACTTGGCATAATTTTAGTAGAATCAGAATAAGACCTTGGAATAGGAATTAGTTTTAGACAATGTTTGATCAGCATTGGTTTTGAATAGTGGAATCCAATAAAACTTTATTTTATTTAGAAATTTGATTGAACTTGAACTTGGAATAAAGGTTGAATGTAATTTGAATTTTTGGAAAAGGCCTAATTTTATTTGATTTGGGTTGACTTGGTCAACCATGTTTAGCATTGGACTTGGTTTAGACTAAAAGGAAATTTGGCATTTGAATTATAACTAGTTTTGAATTAGATGGAATAACAAAATAATTTGAATTATCATCATAAATTATCATAATTAGACTAGAATTAGGATTTGGTCTTGGAAATGGTATAGGCAACTAGACTTGAAATGTAGACTTGGTTTGACCTTGTAAAGAAGTTTGGCTTGGAATTACAACTTGATTTGAAATCAAATGGATGTCATAATGGCATACATTGAATAAGAAATTTGTAATTAGTTATAACTTTGTAAATAAAGTTGACTTTGTTTGAAATTGAAATTGGAATTTAAAGCAAAATGTTTTTAGTTTAAATATGGTAACCTAACATCATGGGTTAAACAAGCAAGGAAAGTGTTAAGACAAAGTTCTAACATGTCATTTTTCTTTGACCCTAAATTTGGGTAGAGTAATGCATTATCATGTGTATTAAATGGTTTTGTTTTTGGACTTGGTTGGTTTGATTTGGTCTCAAGTATAAATTATGTTTTGACACAATAATCAAGTAAAAATGTACAAGCATTGCAAGGATATTTAATAACTAGCATAGGTTTTCATCACATCCATTGATCCTAATGAAACACTTTCCTTGAGAGAGGATAAAAAGTTTAAGTGTTCATTAAATAAATTATTGTAATTATTGGTATGTGTTTACACTCCCCTTCTCACTAAAATTTAATATAATTGAGGGAATTTTTAGGGGTTTTTAACCTTTACACCCCTACACCAATTAATGATCCACAATAAAAGAGGAATCTAATAAGTAATCCAAGATTAGGTCATTCATGATAGGGTTTTGTCCCTTCAAAACCACCTTAACCATAAGGGTCTAAATGAAGTGTGATCAAATTTATGGTTTTCTTATTATTTTAAAATGTGATATCTAGATGGTCCCTATATACATCAAAGTATGTGGGTATAGATACATCAATGAAGAAGTTCAATCTTGCTACCAAGATTATTCTTTTTAAGGGTAATATTTGGAGAATAAAACTAGTTAAGAAAGTTGCATAGGATATTCCTTTGAATATTCATGCGTTATATATGATTTTTTTAGCTAATGTATTTTTCCCTATCCTACTAGCTTGTGAAAAGATAGAAGATGAACAATCTCCTCATTTTGGCACCAAAAATAATATGAATAGTCAAGAACTAAAGTGACTATAAATATGTATACTTGTATGAAGAAGTTGATGACCTTTTACTGAGATTAATATAGACTTTTTAGTTCATGGTTACCTATCGAATCTCTTATGTTAATCCTTGTTTGCGTTACCATGTTTAATGCTTTGGTTTTATCTATATTAATGTAATCTGAATTATTTTTATCTTTCAATAAACCTTGGTTAATATTAGTTTCTACCTATCACATGATCTTTCAATTCTATCATGTTTTAGGTTTTCATGAATTCACTTCATTATCCTATATAGACTACTAAAACCTATCTATCCTCATCCTTATCATGTTTTGTTGAAATATTAATCTCTAATAATAATGATGCAGTGAGTGTAGAACCCACTCCTTCTAGAGACATCTATGCTAATATGGTTACTAGGATAAAAAGACATTAAAACCTAGTTAGACTAGAAAATATGTCACTTCACAGAAGAAGAATCCAAGAGGAGGGTCTCACCATGAGTGAAATCATTTAGAAATATATATACATCAAAATATATGAAATTTTCTAGTATGAACTACATAAACTATTGGTTAATTGGATAACAAGACTAGAGTACTATTACTTCCATCCCAAAGCAAAAGGGACCATTACTTAGACTAAAGAAAAGATGGACCAGTTAGTGAAACTAGAAACTAATTCGACAAGAGTGATAGATTATTGGGTTGCAACCACTATAGATGGATATACTACTAAGTTCATAGTAAAAATTTATATAACATTTGAGGTTACGTAGTACCCATTCATCTAAGGAATTAGAGGGGAATTTTTATAGTGACTACCTCTTTTATTAAAATGGTTGGTGATGGAAAAGGCCATGGTGCCTATTCCCTCTAGTATAGAGTTGCCACTTCAAGTGTATGGGGATGTGTGTGTATGATGGTGAACTATGGATAGATGAGTGACTAGATCTTGAGACTAAATCCAAAATGGATATGTGAGGGAATAAGAGTCAAAATAAAACTCTAGATTTAAAAAGTGAACTACGGTGATAGAATAGATGGAATACCTAGATGGATACCTAAGTAACTGTAAATAGAATTAAGAATAGTAATAGAGTAGTTGATTAATGATTTCATAGAAGTGATGATTGAGATGATGAGTGAAGTTTGAAGAAATAGAATGATGTTAGATTTTATTATAAAGATCAAGAATATGAAGAGTGTGTAGAAGAAGAGACATGTGAGGAGGAAGATGAGAGTAAGTTAGGAGTAGAATGGATGGAAGATAGAATTAGTGTGCAACTATAGAAAAGGGTAATGATAGAAGAAGAAGAATTAAAAAAAAATAGAACTTAGTTGAATTTTAATTATAGGCTCAAGCATAACATAGAAAAAAGTCATTATAAAGGATTATTCACCATAAGTGTGTGTGTCCCTATAGCCCAATCTTATATATCCTCGTAAAAGTTTTCAGCCAACCAAAAAAAGGAAGAAGAGTTGGGAAAAATCAGTTTTAGAGAATGTGAACTATTAGGGAATAGAGATTTTAAAAAAATAAATTAGGAAAGTTTTTAAGTATATAATATTAGCTGAATTTGAACAACAATAGAAAAGAAGTGCAGATAAGTAGAGTGTGCACAAAAATTCCTCTAGTACACAGAGTAGTATATAGGCAAAAACACCTAGGCCATAGTTACCTCAAATAAAAGTTATGAAGAAGACTCTATCCATACCATCTATTATGATGAATCAGTTAGGGGGATTCTTAAATTTGGCCATCTATTATGGGTATATAGACCCTGAATATTTTCTTTTAACTTGTAAAATTAAATGGCAAGTTAAGGGTGTCACTATTGAAAACTTACAAAAGTGTGAATTAATAGGGACTCTAGCTGGGAGAGCATTAGAGTTCATGTACAAAAGAGATATATAATAGGAAATTATTAAATATGTGCAATATTGGCTCAATGTAGAGTTTAATATCAATAAATGTAAAAGCTAGATAATATAGGTCCTTAAAGAGATAAGGCAAAATTATAGAGAGTCAATATGTGACTATGATAGCAAATTTTTTGATGTAATGAAAACAGCAAAATTATCTTTGATAGATAATGATAAGGTAGAATGGTTCATTAAAGGACTGTGAGGCAAAATTTGGTTTACCACTATGTAATAATAATATGAGATGAAAGCATATGTTAGAACTACTACATTAGGAGTAGAATAGATTGAAGACTATGGAGAACCTCCTACTGCTAACTCTAAATTTGAAAACACAATGTAGTCTTTCATGAAAATAATGTAGTATCATGAAATAGAGAAACCCAAATTGAACCTATGGTGTATAGAGTGCAAAAAAAAGGGACACCACCAAAATTATTATCTAAAAGTAAAGACAAAATTATATGAACTCTATCAAGTAGTATGGCATGCTATGACACAATGTCATCTACTATAATAATATATTAAAATCCTTAGAATTTGTGCTATAATTTTTTTAAATCTACTAATATTGATGAGAAGAATTATAGAGCTATGAAGGAACTTAAAGATGGTAGCTCCAAAAATGTGTTTGCCATTACATCACATCAAATCTCCTCAGTGAAGCAAACAATCCCAGGCCTAGAGGTTGATAAGAATTGTATGACCTAAGTAGGTCCATAGTGGATTCCAAGTTCACCATAGTACCAAGCTCATAGCCTAGCTAGATGGACTCCTTATCTTGGATGCACTCTTTCATTACCAAGATGGACACCTCTATCCCCTTAATACTAGTATGTAGCAGCTTCGAGTTCATCCATAACATAGACATGATAATCAATCTGGACTCTACCAACCACACAATAATAGTTTAGTATGGGAGACAATAATTAGTATTATCATTAGTGTAATTCTATGTAGCCATAAGGAGGATATTGATGAGTAAATCTAATAGAGGAGGAGGCTAAGGTAGATACAGAGGAAGATACCAAGGTGGCCAAGGAAAAAATTATATGTGGCCTCCTCTACAATGTTACCTATGTGGAGAGTACAATCATGTTCAAAGAAACTACCCAATGAATCTATAGAGACAATTATATCATGCATACTATAGAGTATCTTATCAACATGATATAGAAGATTTTCCTATTCTAACAAAGTAGACAAAGTACAAATCTATCTAAAATGTAAACATGGTAAGTGAAAAACCTAAATAAAAGGCCTTTCTAAATGTTGTAACATGGTAATAATGTACAAAAAAAGGACTCCCTCCACTTGATATGCCTCAAGATCAAGGTATCAAAAAGGTTAAACAATACAAATACCTAGATCCATCCATAGAAAAGAGTCTTATGAACAAAGTTATATAGTTGTTAAAAACATTTAATAATATAAAACTAATAATGGTGATGTTATAGCCATCAACGCATAAATGTGTGGTCACATTATGTGCATCATTTAATAGATAGAGTTGTCACTATGTTAATATATTTATTGAAACTCTTAATTACTCTACATAGCAAATACATATCATAGAAAATCATGAACCTATTACAAAATCTTTTGAAATGTACATAGCATGGCTAGTAAAATATAGAAAAGCTGGTCTGGTACATCAAGACAAAAACCATGGGATGTTGACATGTGGATTGATATTGAAGTTGTAGATATGAAATCCTAAATGTTGTCTTTGATTTTGATAGCACATTAAATATGATTCCTAGATCTACATGAGAAGCTATTAGATGACCAACCCTTAGCTATAGCCTAGTAACTCTAAGCTTGGCTAACTATGGGAAAGTTGAGCCTATTGGCTGATTAGAGGATGTTAAGATCAAAGTCATATATTTATCTCTATGAGGATACTTTAAGGTCATAGACATGAATACTATGAAAATACACTCCCCTACCCTAATAGGAAAAAAATGGGTGTATGATGGTTAGATGACTATCAATACAATACTCAACTAGCTTGATGCACATCAATGTTATAAGGTTATGGTCATTCCCCTCAAAAGAGTGCACAAACCATATATAATTCTTTTTGAACTAGAATCTCCACATGTTCCATAAGAAACTAGCTAGATGAAAGTCAATATGAAGGAGAATCCTAATGCTCTACATGTAACACAATGCAACTTTCTACACTAATAAGCCAAACCCCAAGTACAGTTAATGCTTAGCTAATAATTAAATGTAATAAAATAATGAAGACCAAAAATAATTTTTTTGAATCTAATTATGAATCAATTCATTATTGAAGATTGCACCTCTATGTTTGCAAAATTTCCCACAAGCTCAAAAGTTGATTTCATATACCAATTTAATGATCACATGTAAGATTACACAAAACCAACAAGGGAAGGCATAGTGCCTTGGGAAGCAAATTCTTCTATTAGTGGTGAATTATATAAGCATATCCTTAATTAAGCCCATGGTGACCATGAACTTAGGCCCATGAGGATGGTCTTTACACATGAGCATAAACTACCCATATATTATGTAATGGAGGATATCACTAATTTTATTTTGTGACTAAAATTTCATATTTTGACTATCAATCAATATGTTAGTGCACTAAACTATGATTTGAAGGGAGTTGTCCAAACTTGGTGGGAAACTCATCAAGATAATAAACTAGAGTTGGATTATGCTTGTGAACTCATGATTAGTAGATTTCATCTCCCATAATTCATCCATATTAACTGATCATTTTTTCAAGGCGTGTGCCCTGAGATTCATGTACATAAATATGTTAAAGTCTAGAATGTCGAATGGATGGCACCTAAGTAGTGGGTTCATATTTTTCACTATACACTAGCTCCACTACCTAAAGCATAGTACATGCACCATGATCATAAGATAGAAACCAAATAATGGGCACAAGTTGAGAGTGAATTCATACAAACTTTATTTTTTGAAGATGAAAATCCATTAGTTCATAATGCACTTCAAAAACTAAGTACTTTCTATGCCATGGGTGTATGGAAGATGTGAGCACCAAAATAGAATAAACTACATAGAAAAATCTAGCTTTTGATATTAATTCCACACTCCAAAGGTATAAAGATTCTAAGACTAAAGATAAGATATGGCATAGCCTTGTCACCAAATCTAGGACATGGTAGATGATGAAGACTCTGATTTTGATGTAGATTTAGATTTTAATGATTTATTTGGACCTAAGTAGCCTATAAAACCACTCAAAGACACTAGCGTAATGATAACTAAATCAAATAAGCTACATAGCATCTAGATCCTAGAGAAAGAAGGGCAAAGGAAGATCTAATAGTTAGTGGATGAATAAAAATGCAATATATATTAGTAGCCTCTCAAGAAACACATCGTTAACATAAAAATAGAGCAAGTTCTAAAATTGGCAAGTGGAGCTGACTATTGGATGGAGACTGAGATTTTATAATCCCTACAACTTTTGAGGGACTACCAAGATGTATTCCCCACTAAGTTTTTATAGGTTTTAGGATTCAACCCATCTCTTGGTGAGATGCAGGTTGAATTGAAAGAATGTGCATGTCTAATCAAAAAGTGACCATACAAACTCAACCCCAATTTGAAACTAAAATTAAAAGTATAATTGGATAAGATGCAAGACATATGGATAATCTATCTAGTAGAAAAATCTAACTAGGTAAGCCCAATGGTAGTATAACCTAAGAAAATAAGAGAAAATTGGGTATGTGGAGACTACCACATTCTTAATGATGCCTACATAAATGATCCATTCCCTATACCATTTACAGATGAAGTTTTGGAGTTTGTCATAGGCCATGAAGTATATTCATTTACATATGGGTTTAGTGGATACCATCAGATTTTGATCATAGAGGAGGATAGAGCCAAAATGACTTTTGAAATAAAGTGGGGTTATTTTGCATATAAAGTCACACTATTTGGTCTGAAGAATGTACCTATGGTATTCTCACATATAGTAGTCACAACATTCAAATATTTTAACCATGATTTAATGAAAGTTTATTTAAATTATTGGGCCATCTTTTCCCTATTTAAAGAGCATTTATCTAGGTTGAATTTGAAGTTAAAACAATGTCAAGCTTTGTGCATCACTTTAAATTTGAAGAAATGTCTATTATTTACACCTTTTGGTGTTTTACTTGGACATGTTGTTTAAAGTGATGGCATTTTAGTGGATTAGGCTAAAATCATAGTAATCTAAAGTATGCCACCACCTGTTAGTTCTGTTGAAGTCCACTCCTTTCTTGGACATAGAGGATACTACTTAAAATTTATCAAAGGCTATGCAATGATATCATATCCACTATAAATTGTAATATGAAATAATGATAGGTTTGTATGGACATCTGAAAGCCAAAAAACTTTCATTGAGCTCAAATAATGACTAGTCAGTGTGCCTATACTTATTTTCCTAGACTAGACTAAGTCATTTTATGTACATGTAGATGCTTTGGCCATTACAATTAGTGAAGTACTTGCATAACATGGAGATGGTGTGCTTGATCATCCCATTCACCTTTATAGCCAAAAATTGTCTGATGCAGAGAAAAACTATACAATCATGGAATGAGAAGAATTGTCCATTATTTTCACACTACAAAAATTATGGCACTATCTTTTAACAACACCATTTGAAGTTTTCATGAACCATAAGCTCTGTGTTACTTGGTCAATAAAAAAATGCTAGGAGGATCAATATCTCACTAGCTGATTTTGTTTTAAAAATTTTAATTCTAAATAAATGTAAAACCAAGTAGAGAAAACATGGGACTTGACCACCTCAGTTAAATTTTAAATGGTGAAGAGCCATAAGAACTACAAGAAGATTCACCTGATGCGTACCTCTTCTAAGTCACTATGATTGCTAAAATTTTCAAAGCTATTGCCAACTTCCTCGAGCAAGGAATATTACCTATGCCCTTTCAAGAATAGGACAAAATGTAGTTTGTGACTAGAGTACTTCCATACACTATCATTAAAGGATGACATATCACTTGGGAAGGGATGAAGTCCTACATAGGGCTATCCTCAAACATAAATGGCCTCAACTTTTAAATTAAGATTATCAAGGAGTCATAAGAGGACATTTTACAGAATAGGCTACTTCTATAAATATTCTATAGAGTGGATTGTGGTGGTTGAATTCTTTTCAAGATGCACATATAGTTTTACATCATTATGATGTCTACCAATTTATGGGTAAACCACTCTAAAAAGATGAGATGTCATTGCAACCCCTATTAGTAGAGTAGCCATTTGAAAAGTGGGGTATTGACTTTGTTAGACCAATCAACCCTCCAATCAAGCATAGTAAGGCCAAGTATGTCATTACTATGATAGAATATTTCACTAAATGGGTTGAAGTTGTTATCATACCTAGCTATAGTGTGAAGGACATAGCAAAAATTTTGTATGAAAACATCATTACCAATTTTGGATGTCTAATCAAACTAGTCAATGATAGAGGAATGCACTTCCTTAATAATACTATCAAATATTTTATGGAAGAGTTCGTGATTATGCATCATAAAATCACTGCCTATCATACCTAGGTGAATGGCTAGGTTGAAGCTTAAAATAAGGTAATAGGGAAAATGCTCACAAAAATATATGATGTCAAATGTGATGACTAGGAAGATTACATTCATCTGATATTATGTGAATATCACACAAAATATAAAATAGCTATAGGATTTACACCATATTAGTTGGTGTATGGTAAAAAATAAGTCATGCCAATGGAGTATTTAGTGCCCAGCCTACACATCATTATGGTCATGTGTTTAAGAGATCAAGAATTTCTTACCAATTGACTCTTAGAATTGAATAGAATGGATGAGTTTAGAATAAGATTAGTATATATTTAGGAAGTATATAAGCAAATTCAAAAAGCATGGCATGATAGGAACCTATGCCATAAGTAATTCCATAAGGATCAGCTAGTTTTGTTGTATGATAGTTAGATCAAAGCATTCCCAAGCAAATTGCAAATAGGATGGAAAGGGCCTTACATTATTAATGGCTTAACACATCAAAGAATGGTAGTTTTAAGGGACCTATAGGGAAATATATTTCTAGGATGAGTAAATGGTTGTAGGATTAAGCCCTACCACCAATAGTCTATTTAATCTCATTTCACAAGCTGAGTGGGTGTTGAGTAACACCATGTAGATTAGGATTTTTTTGATTTTCAAGTTTTATGTGTGTTCATTTTCTATTTGTTTGTTTGTAGATGATATCAGTAATGATAATGATGAAATACATATACCAAGCATCAAGTGTACCAAACATGCATAGGAAGAGCCACGTATATTGAACAAAAAGTCAAGGAGGAGCTAACAAAAAATATCAAATCTAAGAAAGTCACTAAAATATCACATCTAAAATTTATCCATTGGATAATAGTCATCCATCAAAAATAAATGTAGGAGCTAAGGGTTGATGAATACGATCTTCAAAAAATTAGTGGCTAGTCAACATCAGTATCTCATACCTCTCATATGGACACCAAAGGGCATAATAGCATAATTCCACACATGCACCAATAACAAACTATGTTAATGGCCAGATAGTAAATTAATTCACCACATCCACCATTACATTCAAGATGAGTAGATGACGAGGCATGGCTTTTATGTGGAATCCAAGAGGCATAAAATTTATAAAAAGCTAATTTCAAACTCTATGTTTGCATTTCATTCCTAGCATATTTTCAATACATATAACTATCAAAGATCCAAACCATTTTCTTTGCACAAAGAACTCGAATTCATACAAATTATTTCTCATGTAATCATGGGCACTATGCTGCTAATTCAACCCCTTTTAGAAGCATAAAAGGAATCCATGGGTGTTGACATGACACTTTGGTAGAAAAAATATAGTGATCAGGAGCCATTCTAATACCTACACAAAGTTAATCAAAAGATATTTTGACTAGACCCTATAGATGTTGTGTAACCACTCACCCTTATAGTTCCCCATAGATTCCATAATATAGATGTTGAGTGCCTACTCTGAATACCAACCTTTGGTTACATGGGAAAAATCATTCAAGTATTACTTACATGATATAATGATGGATCTATCTATTTGGGACTGAATGAGATGGTCAACATTAACACACAGGCCATAACACGAGCATTGGGTATACCTACATGAGGGGATTCTCTATTGTTGTATACGACTAAGATACTACTGATCTTGTAAGAATTCCATGACCCATATGTGTGATAAAATAGAGGAATCATAGTAGATGAGATCCTAGATGAACCTGTGTATCCTTGTCTAGTGCATCACTAGGTGATTTTGGCAAATGACCAAGTTTACCAAGTAGATACCAAAGGTAGTTGTGGATATTAAACATAGGATGATCCACTGAGGTAAATAATTCAATTGGCTAAAAAAAATTACATAATAGTTTGTCACAAACATCGAAAAGTGTTAGACCACTCCAAAGTAGATCTTCTAGTGTCAATTTCTAATCCTCCTCCTTTATTTCACATGGTGAAAATCACTTGAGGGGGAAGTGCACCCTAATATAGACTACTTTCTAGCATAGTAATTCCAAAATACTATCTATATCTAGGAATGGAGAGCCCTCACACATGAGGTAAATTTTAAATCATGGTGGGAGAAGTGTTTTGATCTCATTACAACACACCCCTAAGTCTCACCAAATGTCTTCTAGTATCTAGGATAACATTCTAATGTTATGCTATTTCCAAAGGGAATTTTCATTACAAGCCATGAGCTACCACATTCACCCTTAAAACCACTTCCATTTTTCATCACAATGGATATGGTGTAGGCTGAGGTGTCTAAATAAAAGGAGCACATATTAATTTAAGCCACTCTTCTATAATTCATACCATTAAGTGTAGACATTCCTTAGTGAAAACATTAGAACCAACATCTAGTTCATAATAAAAAAAGGATAAGCATAAAGTAGACCCTCACTCGATGTTAATGGAAATGAGAACTAATGCATAAGAGGTCTACCAAGTCATATTGGCAGACATGGCTAGAGACTATTATGATAAGGATGAAGAAAAAAATATTTTTATAGAAGGTAGTTCATACCATGCAAATCCATAAGTAGGTCCCAATAGGACTAAGGTTAGATCTACCCACCTATTCACCTTTCATCATTGTGGATACATTTAAATAAGAGGAGAAATGGTGACATACAATATAATTCCTCCCATCAGTGACTACTCTAGTGTTTGAATTGGATGTTATCTTTGCACCCATACCATAGAGCCCACTAAAACCACTTTTACATAGCCCATGAATGAGATGAGAGACTAGAGTCTCACTTAAACTCAAATAATGCACATTTGGCTAGCTAGCTACTAAGTAGGAAGCATAACCTACTCTAGAATCTTTTGCACCACCACCATAACATAGACTAGTCACCATAGGAAGAAATAAGTAGTAGGTGGCCATCTCATAGGTACCTTGAGGACTCTCCACCATAATCTTAGGCATAAGAGGAGGAATACATTTCACTATAATAGAGCATAGCCAAATAATAATAGGCTACAAGAGAAGAAGTTATTCGCACCACCGAATGTAAACACTAAAAGGAAGAAAAGAATAAAAAGAAGGAAGAATAGAAATAATGAGAAATGTATCAATTTAAGGAATTGAAATCCTCCAAAAAGTCCAAGGACATATAGGAAAACTTGTAGAAGGCTCAAAAAATGGCCTAGTAAGCTCAAGAAGCAACTACTACACAACAAATGCAAGAAGAGAGAGAGAAGAAGGGAAAAAAAGAACAAAAACAAAAACAATATATAGAAACCCAAGCACAAAAATAGGTAGAGGAAACTACCAAAATGAATGTGTAACATGATGAAGTCCTAAGACAACAGTAAGCACAGGCATAAGCATAAGTTTAGGCACAGGCCCAAACTATGTAGGAACAGGAATTGAAGAAGAATGAAGAAGAGGAACATAGGTAGAAGAAAGAAAAAAAAAACAAAAGAAATAAGAAGAGGATAAAAAGAAGAAAGAGAGAGAGGAATCCAAAGATAAATAAAAAAATAAGAGGAAGAGAAGAGGAAGGAAGAAGACCAAAGAAAGCATAAAGTAGAGTAAAATAAAAAACAAGAAGAAGAGGAGAAAAGGAAGATGGAGGAAGAAGCTAGGAAGAACAAACAAGAAGAAGAGCCTAGATAGAATAAGGCTAAGGATGTTTCATAACAAGCAAAGTTGGTAGTAGAGGCCATAACATAATAGAAAGTACCCACCATGATGTAAGCACAAACTTAGTTGTTACATGCCCAACTAGGAGGTGTATGGCTCTAAGATGTTCCAGCAATCATTACTTGATGCACCGCTTTCTCCTTTCCTATATCCACCTTACCACAATAGGATATTATAACAACATCTAGCACATTGGCCACTATTATAGTTAGGTAGGAAGCATCCTTGGGTGTCTCTCACCTACCCTTGAATAAATATATGGAAGGAGATGTATCATTTCATGAATCTATTACATAAAAGGTGACCTCCCTAGAGAAAGAGTGGGACCAAGCAAAGGTTGAGAATGCTAAATTATGGACATGATTACATGAAGTAGTAAAGGCCATTGAATACATTTGTCCATATTTGTCTTTATGATTCATTGGCAAAAAAATCATGTCAGATCACTGTAGGTTAATAACTTGGGTAGCAGAGCTTATCAAAGACTAGTGCACTATGCAGTAACTCTATGTACTTGACAACTTAGGCTATAGTGTGAAGAATGATACCATGACTTTGATTACTCCAGTATAGTAGTATCAAGGTATTTTAGACATATTATTTCTTAAATCACATCAACTTACATGTAGTCTTTTGGATTGAAAGTAGCAACTTGACAATTCCCTGACCTCTTGTAGTGAAGATTTCAACATAGATACCATATACTTCACAACCATGCATAGCCTAACTGCATCAACTGATAAAACTGAAATTTTCCTCCATCAATCATTAAATGTTTTAGATAATGTGTGTAATCAAATTCTTAGCTAGTAGCAGGACTTATGACATAGTGTATTTGCAAGGGAATAGGTACAAAGAAATGTAGAAAAGATGGACTAGTTAAGAACATAGATCTAATTAAATGTTAACAATACAAGGGCTGGCCTAAGTGATATGTAGAGCAAGGATTTGAATTAAATCATAGAGAATTTTACACCAATGTACATCTTGATTAACATGGTCTAATAATTCATGTTTGACTAGGATGTATTCAAAACTGACTTAGCTCCATTTTATAGTGAGGTGACTCTAATGGTCAATGTTCTTATGTACATGTCACCTTATAAAATTTAGTAATCAATCACACAACTCATGGATACCTAGTTAGAGTTCAATAATCTTGATGGATGTCCTTCTTCATTAGAAACACCACCTCCTACCAGTCGAGTACTATGTAATACATAAATTATATATATATATATATATATATATATATAAATTATATATATATATATATATATATATAATTTTGAAAAAAAATTGTATTGGGAATGATTAGTGAGACAAGTGGGGATGGGATGGTTAAAATGCCATAAATGTTAGTCACTTGGTTATGCCAACCTATTGAAAACCCAAAAGGGTGTTAGGTTGGTATGCTACTTAGTTGAAAACTTGAAAGGGTGGCTAAGTAGTGTGTTAGAGGTGAAAACCAGAAATGATTCTTTGAGTGATTACTATAACTTTTTCTAGTCTACCCACATTTTTAGCTTCTACCCTTAGTGCAAAAATAGATGAAACTATGATGTCTTAGGATGAGACAACATTTTAAGTCCAGGAAAGTGTTGGGAGAAGAAAACTAGATAAGAAATCTATGCAAGATATTCCTTTGAATATTCATGCATTATATATGAATTTGTTGGCTAATATATTTTGTCCTATCCTCTTAGTTTATGAAAGTATTTAATATGAATAGTCTCCTAATTTTGGCACCAATAAGAATATGAATAGTCAAGAAGTGAAGTGATTATAAATATGTATACTTGTATGAATAAGTTGATGACCTTTTACTGAGATCAATATAGACTTTTTGGTTCATGATTACCTATCAAATATCTTATGTTAATCCTTATTTATGTTATCATGTTTAATTCTTTGGTTTTATCTATCTTAATGTAATTTGAATGCTCTGTATCTTTTAATAACCCTTGATTAATCTTAACTTTTGCCTATCACATGATCTTTCACTTCTGTCATGTTTTAGGTTTTCATGAATTCACTACACTATCTTGTGTAGAGTATTAAAACTTATATATCCTTATCCTTAGCATGTCATATTGACATAAGAACATCTACTAATAGGTACTATTATCACAAATCTTTTGTACCCATCTTTGTTTTGTACCATGTTGTGTGGTATGTGTTGTAAACTATGGTAAATCTAATGATAAAATGGGATTACCTCCAAGCTATGGGACCTTGGAAAATTGATTTGAACCTCTAGAGAAGGTTGGCTTCCTTTCACTAAATTTAGTACAACTAATAAATTACTAGTTCATGTAAAAATTATGCTTCTTATTGATATTGATCCTAAACAAGGGTTTGACTTGTGAGAAAAAAGTTTTAGAAATGATTTTGCAAAACTAGAAATGGTGATTACACCAAATAATTATAGTGTATTCTAATGCTTACTTTATATGAACATAGTATAATAATAAATATAATAAAATTTATTAGTGAATAAACTCATACAAATTTGAAACAAAAAGTAATATCGGGTATTTATCATATAAGGAACAAGATTATTTATAATCAAACAATCTCTCAAAAGGGAAAAATAATACCATAGATGAATTTTTGTGACTAAAACAAGACTGAAATCATTCAAAAATTTGATAAATAAACTTTTAATATAGAAAAATAACATAAACAAGGAAGGTAAAACTTCAATCTATTATCATTATCTAGGTTATAGCATGTAGATCAATTGTTCAAAATGCAGAATAATTTATCCAATAGTAAAAAGATCAATGGGCTACACCATAGTACCCATATTTATACCAAATACTATATTATAAGAGAGGTAGCTATAAAAACTCTATGCCCAATTAAAGATCAATCAAAAATTAAAAAAACCTCATGTAAAGAGTCATGATCTTTAGCTAAAATGGCATTTTTAGCAAGGTAAATGGCTAGAAAAAGGAACATGCAACTACTAGGCATTTGAACAAGTATTAGGGGCATGGAGGAATCCTATAAAATCTTCATGAAATGTCCTCCTTGTATTTAGTTGAGATATTACTATCTTATCCATGGAATTAAGTGCCAAAAATGAACTCACACTTAGACCAATAGAAAGATTTTAGATATCTTGCAAAACCTAACTTGTATTTTTCAATTAGGACTTTTACAACTTTTTAAGTCATCCAAATTTGAAAAAATTAGAAATGCAATTTACAACATTAGTTTTTACAAGTAAATAACTCATAATTTTTCAAAAATAAAAGTGTGATTTACAAGTTTGATTTTTACAATCTTTTTACCTGTCAAAAAGGTACTTGAAAATTACAAGTGGCTCTTTCTCAAAAAGAACTACCAAAATGATAGTTCCAATTTACAACCTGTAACTTTACAATGTCTTTTATGAAAAATAAATGTAATATACATAATGCATTTGATTATAATAATTAATCTATAAATAAAACCTCTAAATATTCTTCATCCTTATTTGCCTATGTCTTCCTAATATAAGCATCAATTTTTTTGAAGATCTATAGGATATGATATTCATCAGTACCAAGTGAATATAGGTTTCTTATTTCACATTCTAAAATTATGTCAAAGATTTCCATTTGTGTATCCATATATACTTTAGTATCTTTCCCCATCTGATCTAGTATATTATGACACCTAATAAATTGGTGGATGGAACTCAAGTTGCATGTTGTGTCTCATGCTGACTCTCTCTCAACCACTCCTTTGAACTTGTATTGAACTTATTGTATTGAAAGGATTTCGTCTTGATTTGTTTCTTTATATGATAATTTATTAATCAAATATTCAATGTCATAGATCATATCTATGACCTTATCAAATGTAACCTTAGCTTTATTAATACTCTCTATGAGTATTCTTATTTGTAAATTAGTTGCCCTGTCCAATTCCTTATACTTTGCATCATTTTTCAATATTTCCTCTATAATGAGGGTGTCAATTTCAATCATGTCAATAGTTTGAAGTTTTGGTTAGAATAGGTTCAACCTTTCTATATCTTCCTCATATTTACTCAGTGATGTCTTCAAAGTTGGTTGATCAACCTTCAGAGTTTTGTAGTAGTCCATTGCTAACTCAATTACTCTATTTCCCTTTGTGATGAGATCCTCTACCCAGTCTTTTGTATCCCTTCCCATACTACCAATATTGATTAATGCATCATGTATTTCATTATTGGATAACTAATTAATAGATTGTTTTGGTTAGGCCACAAGATCAAAAAACTTCTTCAGTGTAGTCATCAATTATTAAACCTTATTCTTAAATTCATCTTTTGTAACCTTATCACTATCCATCATATCAAAAATATAGTTAATTCTTAATTGAAAATCATTTTTCAATCCCTCTCTTATAGGATAATCTAGGTAAAATTTGGTTATTTGGTAATCCCCCACCACTAGATCTTATTTTTGTTTGTCTAGTGGACTGGTAGCTTTTGGACAAGCTAGTGGTAATATTTAACTCATGCACAATAGAATAATGGCTAATATATAGAGAAAATATTTCATCACACTATATTGATATTGTATTATTTTATCTACATTGATTCATTTAAACACACTTAAAAATATATAGGAGAATATTTTTTATAACCAGGGATTATGAGATTTTTACAATATCTCTCCCAAATAATCTCCAAATTATATGATACATTATATTATTATTCCTAACAATATAATCTCAACTATCTAATACAATCTTACCATATTAACCATATGGTTACTAACAACCATGTAACTAATATTTACCTCTTAGTAAATCAACCATAGTAAATACTAAAACTTATTATTTACCTTTTTGTAAACACCCAAATTCACACAATGTGAAAACTAATCCCAACATTCCCCCCATAATTTTTACATGTTACAATATATCTCCTTTTTTTATTATAGTGTGCCACCTCTGTGTGTTCATGATCTTCTCTACATGCATGTGCCATCGCACATCTCTTCCTTCACACTTATCTGCAATTGGTTTTCCAAGTTCATTAATAACCTTCCAAAATGGTTCTCATAGGTTCACCAATAACCTTACAACATGGTTTTCTCAAGTTCACCACTAACCTTACAAAATGGTTTTATCAAATTCACCACTAACCTTACAAAATGGTTTTCTCAAGTTTACCACTAACCTTACAACTTGGTTTTCATAGGTTTACCATTAACATTTCATCATGATTATTACAATGCTTTTTAGATCAACATTATCCAATGTAAATATAAAAAAAGGATTGCATGGGAATATCACTGAAAAGTGAATAGGTAAAACTATTCTTATATTTCACACATGATAAAAAATAAATATAACTACTATACCACACTAAAAAACTAAAATCCACACTACTAAAAATAACACACCACACAAAATGTCACCACATCATTGTGTGACCCCATCATTGGTGACTAATGAGAGGTCATTGAAAGATCTCCTTCCTTTGTGTATCCTCCAGCCTCTAGTATCTCATTGCTTACTTAGTGAAAGAAGTCATGAAGCTCCTATGCATGTCATTTTTGAAGACAAAACTCTCTCATTAAAAAATATGACTTAGGACGTCAGGTTTACCCAATAATGCATCCGTATAATATATTTTTGACATTAAATATTTTAACTCTAGTCTATAATAACTCTCAATGATTTTTTTTTTACAATATTAACCATTAAATGGTTATGACTATATAATAATATTTAAAGACTAAAAGTAAACTTAATATTTTAATCCAATTAAATATTTGGATTAGACATAGCATACTAGTAAATTTTCCATAAAGACAAATACCTAAACCAACCTTATTTATACTTTAAATATATTACTATAATGAAATCTAAATTGACAAAACTCTTAACACTGGACCTAATAATCTTAGCTATAAAATCACACCTATACACAAGATAAACAAATAATAAATTGTAATGCATATAAATAATAAATGAACCTAAAAAGACTTGTAACAAATATGATAATCTATTTTTGTCATGAGCTTTGAGTAGGGTTGACCGAGTTTGTCAATGAATGTAGAGGAGATCAATTGGGTGTATTTCCTTTATTTTTGATTTCGTATTGATCTACAAGGTTGATGTAAAGTTGAGGACCTTTGACTATCCATTGTAATTGAAAACTAGATCTAAGCCAAAAACTAATTCACCAAGGATGTTTGTATACACATTTTAGAATGGGACGTGACTCTAATCAAATTTTTAATAACATATTTTATTTTATCCTTTCCTTTTGAATGTTGAATTATATCATGTTAGGTTTAAAAATTGTCTGAATTAGAGGAAAAGACTATCGGTTGAAACTATGAATGGAATGGTGGATATCACTCTATCGCATAGATTGATGAATGTGAACTTAGTTCATAGTAATATTGAAGGAAGCTCTCGATGTGAGTAGTGGATGGAATGACAAACATAAATGACACCAAGTTCAATGTACACAAATTTTAATCAATAGGTATAATGTTGGTTCTAATTATCCAAGACATCAAAATCACTCCAAGAGGCTGAAATACATTTATAAATCAGGTCTTATGATTGGAAAATATTGAAGTGGATCATAACCATGTAGAATAATAGATAACATAATTAACCCATATTAATATTATATACTTGATTAAACTGAGATGTAAAAAACTAAATAAATATTAACCCAAGTCTTATTGCTTTGTAAACAATTTTACATCCCTTAGGGCAATGACTATTAACATGAATGCCCATCACAAATTCTCAAAATCCCATCCCTGACAAAACACTACTCTGATACCACTAATAGATTTTGGATAAGATAATGGAAATATTTAACTCATGCAAAAAAAAATAATGGCTAATATACAAATACAATATTTTAGCACATAATATAATATTATATTACACTATCTAAATTAATTCATTTAAACACACTTATAAATATATAGGAGAATATCTCCTATAACTAGGGATTATGAGATCCCTACAATATCTCTCCTAAATAATCTCCAAACTATATGAGACATTATATTGTTATTCCTAATAATATAATATCAACTATCTAATATAATTTTACCATATTAACTATACAGTTACTAACAACCCTATAACTAATATTTACCTATCGGTGAATCAACCATAGTAAATACTAAAACTTACTATTTACCTTTTTGTAAATACCCAAATTCACATAATGTGAAAACTAAACTCAACATGGGTGGATTATAATGTCTACATATTTCTCCCATATTGAATCATATAGTATTCTGGATATAGTCTTGGGAACTACATTTGATTTCTATGATGCCTTTATAAGGCCAAAATATAGTGTTCTAGGGGACACCATCTATTTCCATTTCTTCCCCACTAATTTCATTATCCATCTTGGAGTGGCATCCCATTATCCTAGCACTGTCAATTATGAATCTATAGCTAAAGTTGTTACACTAGTAGATATGGTGACAAGTGATGTATCTATCAATAATATGGTTGATGAAACCTTGACTGATTTTTTTTCAATCTCTTCCCCATAAATGGGTTGAGTATCCATAGTTGTAACAATGATTTCCACTATCTCTACCTCCCTAGTGGGGGGTTAGGTTATTATAGAAATAGAATAAATGGCTGTAGTAGAAATGGATGTGCCTACTAAGGGTGTGGGAATTGGAAGTGACACAAGTATAGGGGTAGGCATGGGGAGTTAAAAAAGGGTAACCTATGGGAGTGTGGAATACATATCCATGAATGAAACAATCAAATTTGTAGGGACACTCAAGTTTGATGTAATATGGAAAGTGGTGGGAGATGGAAATGAAGCAATAGTTACCCTAGTGATGGGGATGTCTAGAGGGATCATATTCAAGATGACTGAATCTAAAAAAAATTATTTCTATGTGGTGTTAATGATTAATGGGTTTGTGGTATATATTAGGGATGAGATGGAAGGAATTATGGAAGAGGGGAGTGAAAGTGGATCTTGAGTGTCCAATTATGTTAATTGAACTATTGGCAATGGAGTCACTGGCATAGGTAAGTTGGTGGGAATGGAAGGGGAAATTGTTTAAGGTGATGGTGGAGTGGAGATAGGAGGAGGTAATAAAGATGGTAGAATGATAGAGATAGGGGGAGAAACTATTTTTTCTTTATTGATAGTTGTGTCTTCAGTTGAAATTACTATTAGTTGATTCATTATTGCTCCTTGGCCACTATATTGACCTCTTTTAGTCTTTCATTTTTTGTTTTCTCTTATGTGATTCCACTGGTTGATCTACCTATTCTATTTGGGTTCCACTATTGAAACCTTTTACTATTGGTGGCACACCATTCTCTTTGACCTCTTTTAACTTATCATTGATTATTATAGTTTCCTTGGTCACCTTGACCCCTTTGCTCCTAATTTAGTTGATCACTTTGTTTATTACACTGGTCATCCTATCCATTAATGATAAGCACTCAAGGATGGACCACCTAATTGATGGAAGGGGTTGAGAAAATATATTTTTATCATAGTAGACCTTATCCACTAGAGATTAATCATTTATCAAGTCCTAAAGGACTTGTGATATTTATAAGCCTTGATCTACTCTAGGGTCATCCTAGAATAATATTTTAGTCTCAATTACACTTCATCTTTCAAGGCTTACTAGTAATATTCATACTAGGGAACATGTGAATATGTTGTGATCTCTAATATAACGGTAATGCTACCATTCACATCATTAAATGGCCTTGTATCAAGAGCTCTTAAGGTCATCTAAGTCATCTCAACATTTGCACACTTGGTCTTTGATAGGGAAGGGAATCTATACCTCTCTATGCTAATGGGGAAATGGATTCTTGCCTTATGTTTGCTTGATAAAAATTTATGAGTCTCTACAAAATTCCTCACAAGTTCCATTATAGTCCATTTATCACTTATGTATCATGGGAGGGTGTAAGAATAACCATTTAATCCTCCTAATCTGATGTATGAATATGCGGGGAATTGAATGAAATAAGATCCCTATTTTGTGATCTCAAAAGTAGTAACATCAGAGAATCTCTTCTTTTCTATCTCTTTGTCAAACATGACTATGATGCAGTGTTGAATGCATCATTTACCCTTTTGAAATATTACTTGCTTCAAGGGTAAGGTTAGGGTAATAATTGAAGACCTTGTTGACTTGATCAGGCATTATTTTCAACCTTTGGAAGGCTCTTCCCTTTGCTAATATGTATACTAGATATGAAGTCATGTATAACTTCCCTATATTCTAGACTTCCATTAATTATTTGTGGATGGACTCACTTATCAACTAGGCCCAGTATATTTACTACTTATTTTGGTGGATTACCCATATTTTTTGGTATACATAATCCTAAAATTTCTTGGCATTTGGGTTTCTAGTGACTGTATTCAAGAGTATGATGATGTCACCCACTTCCTCCTAAAAGTTTATTCTTGCCATGGTTTTAGGTAATATTTTATATGTAGGCCTAGGTACATTTAGAAATTATTTATTAAGTACCCTTAGACATCCAATGTTATTATCTTGATAAAACTTCTTGGATGAGTTAGGAGTTATATCGAGATAACTCTCATATTCTTGAATTAGGAACACTGAGTCTATAAAGTCAGGGTCTAGGTTCAAAATCCTTTCTCCATTATCATTCAACACTTCTCTCTTTTTTTCATCATAGTGTTTCATTAATGTGATCACAATCTAAGGGATATACATTGATAAAATAAGGTTACTACTAAAGATAGTCCATAGTCATAAATTCTTTGAATCTAATCATATTTGAATTCAACATTTACCCTTATCAAGAAATCACCTAGGTTTGTGTGACCTAGGTCTATGTCCATGATTTTATTGGTGTTAGATTCTAAGTTGAGTGGGAAACTAGGTATTTTAGATTTTAACTTCATTTATTCTCCATACATAGGTTCTATGGAATCTAATGTGGAAAACCCAACTATGGAGTTGGTGGGATTTAGGGTTGTAATCACAAGTAAAAGTTTCAGTGGGCTTTGGAGTTACAACTATAGGTGAAATGTCTAGTGGAGATTGGAGATGATTTTATATTAAAAATGTTTAATGGGGATTGGAGTTAAAAAACACACTTGTAAGATCTAACAAAACCTTTGGTGGGTTTTGGACTTGCTTTCATAGGTCAAAATTCTATATGTCTATGTGGGGGATCTTTGAGAGAATATTTGACTGCTTTTAAAGAAACCCTAGGTTTATCCAATGATAGAAAAATGTTTGAAAAGTCTTTAAAATGAATTTTGGAAACTCAAACAATCTTAGGAGACACCTAAGTAAACAAACTAAAATCCTATAGATTCCAAGAAAAGGAAAAAATCCCTAGATTCACTACCAAATAGGATAAAGACACAAAAAATATATATGTCTAGATTGACAAAGAAAAATGGTAGGTAAAAAATGCAAGAGGAATTAGGAATACCATGTAGGGGGAGAAATGGAGGTCATGGTTCACGTAATGGTATTTCTCAGCATCATAGTTTGGTCACTTTGTATAGAGCTCTAATTTTGAAATTCACAAATTAAATAATGATTTGAGAAAAACCCTAATTTTATTAATATAAGCCATAACCCTACAATTATTGCCCTTAGGTCAGTGGTTAGCAAGAGTTTCAAAGTTATGGCATAATTTTATAATTTTGAAAAATTACATTTTGTATTTTATCCTCTAATTATTGTTAGGTCACTTGGTGCTTTTGAAATAGGAAAGCAGAACTTAAGGTGCAATTTGCAATTTTACAAGTTACAAATTACAACTAGAGTTCCAATTTATATAGGAAGAATAGTCAATGAGAAGTGACACTCAAGTTGCAAATTATAACTAGAGTTTTGGTTTTTAGTGAGAGTGATGCACAATAAGTAGAGATTTTATTGTAATTTTCAAGTTTACAAGTTGAAATTTTAATTCAAATCTCTAGTTTTTGTGAAGAAGGTGTTTGGCAAAAGGCAGTTCTCTATTTATAATTTGAAACTTACAAAGTTTCAAATTATGAGTTGGGTTCCAATTTATAATGGTTTTGGGTTGAGTAGGAAGTGGAGGTTGTAATTTAATTTTCAATTTTTCAAATTTTAAATGTTGCTTTTGAATCTATAGTTTCTATTAGCTATGAGTAAAGTAGGAGGCAGAGGTCTATATGCAATTTGCAATTTTGTAAGTTGAAAATTACACCTAGATCTTAAATTTCCATTAGACTTTGAGAAAAGGGTATCAGATCATTTTAAGGCATTTTATAAAAATATTAATGGGTCTCCCTTAGGTTATTATATATTTTGACATTTTTGGGGGAAAAAATATCAACAAGCACCACACATTAACCTTGGATATTAGAAATAACTAAGGTTACTTTCCTCACATGACTTTGTCCAAGTATAAAGCTAGGTCTTCATAATGTTAATGTTCCTAAATTTATATACCCCATAAAATAAGTGGGGTTTGGTACAATTTTATGATGTCACTTCCTAGGTCAATGCATCCTTAAATACTTGTAGGAAGGTGATGAAATCTACCTGACTAAGTCAAAAATAAAAATAGGGTAAAATTCAAATAGGAAATTTTGCATTTTTAAGTCACCCAAAATGGGAGATAATATGTTCACAAATAACCCCACAATACAATCAATCAAGATAATGTGTCACAAAGTAAATAACTTAAAAACAAATAAGTTTGTTAAACCCAAATTGAAGTATTGATTTATTTTAGTGCCAAAATTTAAATGTGAGATGAAATTAAATTTTTTTGACTCAAAACACCACTCTTTGGCCAAGATCCTATAACACAAAAGGATTAAAAGTTTGAAACAAGTGTATTTAAGCCAAAACGATCTTGAATTTTGTTTGTTTTAGGTCTTAGCCTCAAATCATAACATTTTAGTTATTTAGCAGGCTGATTTCACTACCCAAGCCTTCAATTTCATAATTAGGGCTTGCACACAAATAAAAAAAGATAAAAAATGAGTTCACTAATGAAAAAACAATTTCATCAATGCATTTTATGATTTCACTATTCAGAATCAATTTCTTTTTACTGATTTGGATGATTTCACTACTACTTCAGACAATTTCACTATAGATAGAAAAAATAGATAGAGAACTAGTGAAATAATTTTACAATTAGGTGTTACAATTTCACTGAACAAAGATATAATTTTATAGATACATATAAAAAGACAAGAATAGAAAGTACTGAATAAATGATTTTACTATTCTTAAGCAATTTCACTAAGGATGTTTCTAATTTCACAACTCTGTAGAAAAGATTGTTATGATAGATAACATAAAGGAATAATTTAATTGATAAAGATTGTAATTTTGCTATTATACCATACAATTTCACTATTAAATACCATGATTTCATGATTATGTAGAAAATGATAGAACAAAAAATAATAAGGAAATAAATTTAATTATTTTCTATCATGATTTCACTGATGATTAGAATGATTTCACTAATGTCAATATATAGATACACAAACATAAAAAACTCTAATAATGATTTCAACATTTTGCATTATAATTTCACTAATAAAGTCAACAATTTTAGTATTATGAAATAAAATGTAGCAAACAGAAAGGGTAGAGAAATAATTTTACCATTTTTTAGTGATTTAAATAATGTTTTGAGTGATTTCATTATTTCCTCTAAAATTTTTGCTAATGAAGCTATTGAATTCATTGATCCACAGTCACAAATTCACCATTTGGATTTGAATGGTTTTTGACATTTTTTGGAGCAAAATAGAGAGAATTAGCTTGTTAGAAGGCTAATTATGGTAATTAGAAGAATTTTAGTGGTCTAAAAAAGGTTGTGGGATGCATCTAATCCTTCAAGTGGTCCCACCTAGCATTCCATTATGTAGATCAGGAATCCAAGAGAGGTTAGCCAATTTTTAGTGAAATAATCAAAATAGCTTGAAGACAATCCCTAAGTTGATCTATGTGATTAAAAAATAAGAAATGTAAATTAGAATGATAAAAACAACACTTTTACCTCCCTTAAAGATATGTTTGAAAATTGGCATAAAATTATTGATCTCAGCTTCTAGATGTATAAGCCTTCATCAATGCTTGAATATTTGCATGGGAAACACCTATCATTTTCTACATTTGGTCTTACCTTTTACTTGGTGTGAGGGAGAAATTTGATGAAGCTTCTTGGAATAATATAGAAAAGTAAGTTTACATTGATAAGCTTAATTAAATGAAAGGTGTGAGGGTTATATTTATAGATTCCCTAAACTATTATGGACCATTCATCTCATCTTAAGATGGAGGGTTGTTGATCAATTCTCAAATCCATGATTACACCTTTGGAGTGTGTAAAATATGCCATTTAAGGCATTTTTTGAGTATGAAGGATATTTTTTAAGAAAGTACAATCATATTTCCTCTTAAGTTTTTAAGAGGGGAAGAGTGGGTAAGAGAGGTATAACAGATATAAGAGTGTGTGTAACTTGCCATGTCATAAGCCACCTTTCCCACAATCCACTCCATTCTATTGAATTGTCCCTATGACATCACCAAGGTTAGGAAATATTTCAATTTTCATTTTAAAAAAATAAGTTATTCTAAATCCATGAAATTTCCTATTAGATTAATGATTAGGATAGTTAATCAAGGTGATTAATTGGTAATTATAATAAAGGTAAATTTTATAATGTTTTTGTTTTTAATCAATCGGGTATTCACTCAATTAACATGCAAAGTCACTTGTAAAGGGTTGATTAGAATAAGGATGAATCAGATAAGATAAATGATGCAAGATGATCCATTACCATAATCAAGGATGTATCATTGTGATTTTGGGTTAAATTAATATTTGTGTGGGTAAATTAGGTCCACTTGGATATTTCTAGTTAAACTTACATGTGACTATGAAAAGTCATTACGAATGCACTTTGTGCATGGAAGTGCTTAAAATTAAGTGTCTATAATGATCACATTTTTATTTATTTCTATATGTAAATTTTATTCCAAAATTAAAATGAGTGAAAAAAATATCTTTGAGAGTAAATTAAACTCATTATATGTTGAAGAAATGAACTGTGTGCCATAAAAACTATTACAATGTCTACCTAATATGTGTAAACAAGGTAGAAGCTAATGAAATTATGAGCACATTATATGAAAAATTAGGAATTTACCATCCCTATAAAAATGCAAAAATACATAATGTTATTAAAGAAGGTAATTAGTTAACTACAATATTATAATACATTCATAGTCATGTTATGACTTTTCATGAGTTACATTCATTCACCAAAAGATAAAAGCACATGATAATTTAATTAAAATGAGTAATTAAAAGTATAAATTTCAACCAATGGGGACTTGAATTCATTGGTGTTATCAATCTTGAATCTACAAAAGGCCATAATATGGTGTTGATAGCCACATAATATTTCACATGATGTACTTTAGCCATCACCACAAGGAGTAGACAACTAAGTCATCAAATTCATCGAAGATAACATCATTACAAGTTTTGGAAATTTATTATCCTTGGTTTGTGATATTATACATGTGTTTAAATATACATAATATACATAGTGGGTTTATGATAAAAATAGCATTCTCAATTTTAATCTAATTATTTCCCCAAGGGAACAAAGTGGTTGAATCAAAAAACAAGAACCTCACTAATGTTATTAAAAAGTTTTATGTGAAAAGATATTTAGATTGGTATGCACTATTGAATTATGTACTAGGGGATAATAGTAATAGACATAATCAATCTCTAAAATCTCCCCCATTCTTTCTTTCTTAAGGAAAACATCATATATTCCCTATCACATTTAAGCTACCCACTTATAAGGTCACACAAGAATACATGGAAAGATATGACAAAGTACACCAAGAATACTTAATATCATTAAAATGGAATATGTAAGACATGAATCCTTGAATTTTTTTAGAAAACATCAATATATTATGATAATATGTTTGGCAAGTCATCAAAAGTTAAATATTTTAAAATTTTAGACTTGATCTTGGTATAGGACAAGGCTCATGAGAAAAAAGGTTAGCATGCCATAATGGATCTTATTTATATTGGAATATATCAAATCTCAAATAATTTTTTAAATAATTCCTCTTGACTAAAATGTATACAAAGAAATTATTTACCAATTCTAGTGAATAGACAACACTAGGAGCATTACTTCTCAGTTGTACCATCCTCATCACTCTTAGACTAATTATGAGTTTTAATTTAGTAGTAGTTTAGGAGTAGAGTAATTATTTTTAGTGTTTTTTTTCAATTTTCATTTTCATAATTTATATGTATCTTTATTATTTTCTTAGAACAATTTTCTTTGTTCATATTAGTCATTGATAGATTAGTTTGATAAGTCTTTTTGAAGATATAAAAAAATTAATTTAAAACATGATTTCATGTGTTCAATTATTGAAAGACTTGATCTATTTTTTTAATTTATTTTTAAAAATTTACCCAAATCATTCCATTATATATTAGAGTCATATTCAATTTTTTTAAATAGCTATATTCCCTATGAAAGTGTGAAAATTTATAAAACTAATAAAAATTTGAGTGAAATAGAAATATCATGTTTGAATGTTTTTTTATTATAAATAAATACTTGGGAGTTTTTTATAAATTTAAACGTGAATTAATTAATATATTTTCATTTAAGGATACTAAAAACTATATAATTTATATTAAATACTACTTTGAGGTATATGAAAAATAAAAATAGTGATCATTTGTGACCGAACTGTTCTGGTAATCCTTATACTTTGGCTATATTGGTTCCAAATTCTTTGAGAAATTAAAAATTAATTATACTTAATTAAAATTAGAATATTAAAAATTAAAATAAAACTAAAAACAATAATCTCTTAAAAGGGTGAAACCTCAATCAGGGCTATGGACACTTGGTTGGCCATAAAGTAAGTCCTAGAGTGGGTCCAAAGATACATCTATTAGGGCTATAAATTATTAGTTTTTATAAAATAAATTATCAATCCTCCCACCTTAGACCATTTATATATAGAATATTTAATAATATACCTTTTAAAAAAATTAAATCAAATGGTCACTCTTGAGCCATATCAAAATCCTCAAAGTCAAGGTAAATAAATCACTCTACACGAACTTTAACTCTTAAAAAAATTAAATACCTAGTATGTTGTGTGGTAAAATTTAGAATTATTTATATATTCCAATTATAAATATTAAAATATCTTGCATGACTTATATATTTATCCAAAAATCAAACTATACATTTTGAGTTCTAAACACTAAATAGTGTTTTCCCCACAAAATCACCATTTGTTTTGACTAACATGCTCTATAATTATTCAATGAATGAAGACCCCTTAATAAATTTTTATACCTTTAATTAGTATTATTAGTTTTATATTTCATATATAGGACTTAGTCATAATTATATTTATCATAAAACTTAGTCTCTTTTGTAATTTTTTGAACCCATTTATTGACATCTTGTGGATGCTTTAAAATACTTGTCCTAAGATCCTAACTCCATAATTCACTAATTTAGATTATGTTTATTATGAAAAATAATGGACTCAATCCATTTCATAATCATTATTTATACATTCACATGTCCATAAGGTGACATTATGAATAATATAAACTTGTAAGCTTTGTGAACCCATGGGTAAGCCATGAGTCCTCATTTTCAACTATGTTCATCTAGTGATCATATGCATTGTTTTTATATTTAAAATATGGATCATGATTATTTTATTTATGTTATTTATAGGATATACACATGGTATTATCAATAAAAAAATTATAAATTAATGCATCTATGGAATTTATTAAGATCACTTTATATCTCGTGACCAAGTGAATGCATGACCACATGATTTATGCCGTGTGTTTTGATTTATGTCATGTGTATGTTAATATATTACATTCATATCATTAAATAATGAAAATAATCATGAATTTTATGTTTATTGTGTTTAGGAAAAGGGAACAAATGTGAACAATTTTAAACTTGAATTTAAATTCTAATGGATCCATGTAGTCACAAGGAACATTATGTTAATAAAAAGGAAGTTCATGACCTTGTGACCCGTGTCCATTTGAATAATGACATGCATTCATATCTAATGTATTAAATTATTTATTTGGTAAAATTTAATACAAGATTCACTTTTAACTTATGTCACTTATATTTTTTTCTTTGTTTTTAGGTAAATTTGAGGACTCTAAGCACAAACTAGATAATTTAATAACTCAATGCATCCACACACTTTTCAGCTAACTATGTATTTCCATGAACCTCATAACCTTTATGACCAAAAAATAATAATTTATTGACACTTGTCATGATCAAAATAAAATTAAGTATTATTAAATATATTTTTTAAATTCAATGCATATTCATAGTGATGTATTTACTTAAAGATCCTATGAGGACTTTGTAACTCTGATCTAACAATAAGATGACACATGTCCTATTTCAATTACACATAATAAAGGAAATTAAATTTGAATTATGGATTTCAAAAAATATTATGTGGATTTTTTAACTCAATGGATCCATACTATGTATTATTATGAATAATTACACTCCATGCACTAGGACCCTAAGGTTGTAACATTCTGACACAAGGATGATTCAATGCTCCATTATAAATTTTATGATGCAATTTATAAATTAAGTCACAAATTTAATTAATTAAAATTAATTAATTAAATTCTTAATTTTCCATGAGTTCATAAATGATGAAGGTTGTATGATATGATAAATGTTCCTTTTCAAAGCTTTTAATTATAAATCCAAGGTTTATAAAGTTAATATAACCTAGTTAATTATAAGGGGGAGGGGTCATTGATAAAAAAATCATAGAACATAGATAAATTTTTAATACATACATCATGAAGGGAAATTTAATGGAATATTATGACCAACTTGCTCTTCACATAAATTATTGTAATTTCATAAAGAATGCAAGATGGATTAGGATTCCTTTTCTAACCTTAAAAAATAATTTATAGATATGATTGACTCCCCAAAAATTCTTTCATATAATCATTGTAATTTTTTGTTTAAATTAGTTGATGAGATAAATTATATATCATATGATGAGGGTGTCTCCCAAGATGATGTTTAATAGTAGGATTATTTGGTGGCTTTATATAAAGGTGGTATTTATCAAGTAAACCTCAAAAAAGAGGTATTTCCATGTACTTACCTCTTTCATGGTTTATTTATGGAATGTTTTCTTAGATATTATGTTTTTCATTCTCCTAAACTAAATAATATAGTAGATTTTACTGTTTAGGTTGATTTTTGAGAGATATTATAAATTACCACAACTTGATTTCACTTAAAATCAAGAGGTAGCCCTAATATGTCTCAATAAAAATTATCTCATGTCAATTCTCAAGGATTGGGATGAAGACACATTTCATTAGATGAATAATGGACACAATAATACATATACTACCAGGTATTTTATAAAAGGATTTAGGGAAAGCATGAACCTTATGAAAAAATTATATGGGATCTTAGATATCAATCATGTTAATAAAATTTGGGTCCCTCTTCTTGATATCATCATAAATGAAAGGAATAAAACATATTTTTAGGAAATCATTTCCTATAACTTCAAAAAAGAGCTTCAATGACTCAATCAAGGATGAATCTTTTACATGATGTATTATTTAGTTGATGATTGATGTGTTATTATAAAATATAATCATGTTGATTTTCCTAGGTGTCCCATTTATTCTAATTCTCCAATACATGTGTTGTATCATAAAATTTATATTTCTCATTTTTAGGAGGTTATTGAATATATTTTTTATTATTTTTACCCTCTATGTATCAAAAAATAAATGAGACCCTATGACTAGGCTATTTAATGAAATTAGAAAAGGAAATTGGAACATAATGGTACTAACAATTATTTAATATGATTAAAATTTAAGGGTTATTTTTCACCCCACTTAACTCCCATACTATTTTATAGATAGATTATCCCCATAAGAAATCACATATCTATATGTTACTGGGGATGTCAAAATTTGTAAGTTGAGATAGAAAAAACCCTTCCTATTCATTCCATTAAGGATAAGCATTATTTTTTATAATCATTATCCTTTTGTTCATGTGATATCTACCCATAGAGAGTATTACAAATAGAATGACCATGATTTAAGAAATTAGGATCCTACAGGGAATGTTTACAATAATTTAAATTCATTGAGAGGGAATTTTAATGTGACCTACCACTATATATTTCATAAATGATAAACATTATCTTAATCTAGAGAATATAGATAAGTTAATAGCCAATTTTAAATCAACATTTATAATTTTTTAATTATCAAGGCCTCAATTTCAAAGGACATAAGGAATTGAAGAGACACTAGGTACTTAGTTGTTACTACTACAGGAGGATCCATAGGGAATGGATGTGCATCTTAAAAGAAATTTTTTTTAAGGGATACCCTAAATCTAATCATCCTCACCTACACCATCTTTCATGCCTTATGTATCTATAATTCCTCATGTTTCATATGCATTTGTGACATTTGTGCCTGCTTACTTTTTCATTGAGTTGTATTTATATATATTTTTACTTATTGATGTGGGTATTATGCACATCCCTAAATTTAATGAGATAGCCTCTAATATTTTAGGATTGCAATGGAGGTAAACTCCACTCTAGGACATAATTTATAGGTATGGGTTAAACAATTGGGTGGTTGAATAGCAGGCTGAGCATGCATGTTGCATGTTGTTAACTATGTGTGTTTTTGGATGAAATGAAACCTAATAAGTAAATTAAAATGTAGTTGATTTGGATGGATGGATCTTATTCTAAAGTGGGTATATATTAATTAAAAAAATCCAAAATTAGGGAAGGGTAGATCACAAAAAGAGGATCTATTGTCTCAAAGTATTAATTTTAGGGTCATTTTCTTTATGGATAATTATTTTGGAACTAATTCTTTTTATTAGTAGTTGTTTCACAATCATATATAAACACAATTATGTAGTCTAGGAAGATCCTTCTAGACTAGTTTTTTTTCACCCTTACTCAAGATATTATAACTAATATAAAAAAGGTATCTATGGTAGTTATATATCATACCTAAAAGACTATATCAAATGAAAACACTTATACACACTCTAAAAATTGAGACAGTTAACCTATTTGCATAAAATCAATAATACTTGCTAAGTATTACATAGTTGTTACACATATAAAACCAATAGATACTAATGATATCAAAATGAATTATCCATAGCTATTGAAAACTTTGAATTACTAAATCAAAACAACCAAATGAATAAACCCTTAGTTACATATAATTAGAATGGAAATGTATCTACATAGTTACATGACAATCAAAAATGACTTCTTCCTATATTAATAATTTTATAGCTCTTTAAAATGAGGTATTTACATTTATAAATAGAATTAGGGATGGGTCACCTCATCCTCCAAGTGCATTCAAAAATCTTACTTACATATTAGTAATCAGAACCTTAATTTTAATTTAATGCTAAGAACTACATTACAGTGATAGTTGATCACAACTATCCAAAAATAGATTTGCCTGTATTATGCCATGCAATGTTTATATGCTTAAAAAATACTTAGGCTAACAACCACATGATTATGTGAAGTATGAATAAACTATAATTACATTGGCTAATCTTAGATGAAAAATTACATACAAAATTAACTTTAGATAAGTAAGGCTTATTCAAACTTGGTGATTACATGGTTAAACTTGATGTGGTAAGAAGCACTAAAAAGGTGGATTCAAGTTGGAAGCTATGGACTTAGCCTTATTTCTCATCTCAAATTCTTGGTAATATTTAAAAATGACCTCATGCTAAAACTTGATGATGTTTATGTTCAAAAGAGGTGGTCGATGTACCCTATTTGCTTGACCCATTAAATGTGTGTTTTTAGGCTTGGTGCTTCTAAAATTGATCCACAAGATTTAAAATTTTGTAATATTATTTATTTAAAAGTTTAATTTGGTTTTAATTTCTCCCAATGATAGCCCTTCAATATTTTTCTTGAAATTGGCAAAAGTTTTTTAAAGAAGATGATCAAAACTAACTCTACTAATTAATTTCCCTGTAGAGTCCCTATATTGGGAAAGTTTCAACTCATCCAAAATCTCCAAAATTAGGTTATCATGCTCTGTAATTTTTGGTATTATTGCCTTTACACTTAAAACCCACTCTCTTACCTCTTATGTTCATATGACAATAAAATTGAGGGCATTGAATGCCACCAATGGTGTCATCAAGTTCAAATGGTTGTAATCCTAATTTGTTTTATACAAAATAATAAATTTAAATTTATTTTCATCCTCTTTTAAAGACTTGAAATTTTTTTTGATTTCAATGATATGAGGGGATGATTCATCTGTCATTTAATTAATAGCATCTAATATGTTGTATAATATTGATGCTATGTTTTGTATATATGTCTTTATTTCTCTAAGAACATGAATAGTTTGTTTTTTCCTTAGACATATTCCAATTCTTATTACAACTTTATTATTTTTTTCTCAATCCCTTAATGAACTTTAGAAAAGCTTCCATCTACATTTTCAAATAAGATCTAAAATATTCATTATAAGGAAACTAACCCAGTCTCCTATTCTTTCTCTTGGATAGAGAGAATACATATTATCTCTCTTCCAAAACTATACCCCTACCAGAATCATCTTTGATCTTCCTATTATTGACTCTTTGTATACTCCCTATATATTTATCAAATATTTAACTTATAGTGGGTAGTTCAGTTATTATTAGATTTGGCCTTTGATAGGATTGAGCTCCCAAGTCTTTGGCCCATTATGAGATCACCAATTAATTGGATTTAATTGGTTGAGTGTCCTTGGTTATAGTCTCAACCAATAGTTCCCCTAAAGATCACCTCAAGACTTATGCATGTAAGGATTCTAGTAGGGATGGTCAAGTGATATTAGACTAGTCAATACAACCATGCTATGGCATTAGGTGGAGTGTGTATATAGTCTTCTTCTTGCCAATATTCTTAGATGGTACTATAGTAATGGAATGGATAGGATAAGAAGAAATTATGGGTAAGCCCAATTAGGTGGAAGACACATGTAATTGTGTACTTGTCAATTCTCCCATAGTCTTCTTAGTATGAAATATTTTAGACTTAGGGGAAATAAGGGAATGATAGAGGTAATAATAGTGTAAGTGGAGATAATTGGTGTTAAAGAAATAACTAGAACTAAATAAATAGTTGAGGCTGTGCAGATAGTAGGACTAGAAGAAACAACTTCCACTCTGAGAACTACTAAGGATGGTAAGACATTAGGACTGAGAGAGATAGGTTCAAATGAACCCATAAACATGAGAGAAACAAATGACACAACTATAATTTTAGAAACAAGAGGAATTGAAAAGATAGTTGGAGCCATATCCTAACTTGATTTATCCACTTAAAGTGGTGATTTTCCTTTTTATCCTTTGAGGCTCGATACTTTATCTCTTTAAAACTCTTCCTCCTCATTGTCATCAATGGGCTCACTTCCTATGTATGGCTTCTCATGCCCTAGGTCCTTATATAGATGACATATCAATAATTATTCTCATAAGAGATCTATTGGCTTTAAGTTTCCTATTTTAATAAAGAATTACCTTCTTAGTTGAGGAGAAATCCATCTAAATAGGGGAATTTAGGACTTTTACACTTACAATCATAGGAGCTAAAGAGGTAGTATGAAGAGTAAAGTCTTTTTAATTTGAAGAGTCAATGCAAATTGTCTCCTCTTCTCTCCCAAGGGAACTTATAATGATAGGAACCTCTTCCACCTTGGGCTCTTGCTTTACATTAGTAATCATAATAGGTGGCATTTGAGATAGTCACCCTTTGTCCAATGATGGATGAGAAGCCCTATTATTATAAAAGTCTATTTTAGCCCATCCACCTAACCTATACATATGTGATTGAAATTGAAGTCTCTCCTTATATTATTTTTAATGGTTCCTTGGTCAATCTAGCCATCTGAGCCCTCTATAGAACCTAGGCATCACTCATACCATTCAAAAATAAAAATTCATGGTCATAGGGTTAGTTTTGGAATGATATACCCAGACCTTAGATATGCTTATAATTGACCATGAGGGTCCCAATCATTATGTGGCAAGGTGGTCAATGAACTATATTCCCTAAACTTACCAACCTCTCCAAAATTATTGCATTTGACATAGCACATTATATTGATCATCAAATGAGATCCATGAAATGCATTCTTCTTATTCTTTAGATATTCATCAATACCCCACCATAACTGGTATGCAATCTCCTATTTGACTGATTTATTTGGCACATATTTTGGGGTAAGCAACAAGGTAACCTTTTTCCCTACAAACAAGATGAAAGTATAATCTAGGTGCTCTTCACATCAGTTTATTAGTAATGATTTATGATACTCTAAGAAGTAGTACTTCATGGATATACCTCCATATATAGGGATATATATCTTCTATAATTATGACTATATTTCTTGCAAAATCATAGATGCACATTAATGATTAAGAGTCACATATTTTATTTTTCATGTAATCTAGATCTAGGCTCCAAATCAATCCATTATTAATGTATAATGTGACCATGACTACATCTAAGAGGTAAGACATAATGTATAAATGTCCTCCCATATTCCTCTTATCTTTATAAAATACTTACTCCTTTAGCTTAGCATTAATTATCTTTCCTAGGGTGAAATTTAACTCTAAGGTTATGAATAAGTCTAGAAATGGAACCCACTCCAAGTGAATAAATTGGATAATGGGGTAACCATATAACCTATTCAGAAGGGCCATTAAAATACAAACTCCCATCTAAAACTTGGTGATAGGTACTAATAGATTTTCCTTAAGGACAATAGTTTCCCCAAGGATAATCCATTTTCTTAGTGTTTTACCAATTGTTTAGTTTTTATTCTATGACACAACTATATGTAAGTCAAATGTAACATTTACAATAATCAAAGATAGGTACCTATTTAAATCATTTCCTAAAATATAGGTGATAATAGTTTTATGCTTCATGTGATGTAGAAAAGAGCCACTAGTTAGCTTACCTATAAATAACAAATTCCATAGTAGGTCAATGCATGGTATAACCTCACGCTTAGATGCTACAAAGTGTAATCCTTATCATTTTATTGAGATTAAGTTTATGGTCAATTAACTCTATGTTGGTGTTATATTTTATTCATGTGTATGGGTGTCTACCTTCTCAATTAAATATTTGATTAAAAACTTGGAAGGTGGATGGACCCCTAAATGCCTTGGATGAAGAATCCATTGTTAATTTGCTATGTACATAGAGTAATAGTTCTTAAATTTAATGACTCAAATATTCTAGAATTAATTCATAGTTTGAATATAGGTGAATAGGGATTTGAGTTCTCTCTAGGATGTAACTTCCCTTGAGATCATTATTGATTCATGGGCATTATGTTCACATTCAATTCATTTATATAAATTTTAGTATTCAATTCTAGTTCATGATCCATTAATTCCCAATGTATCTAAACTTGTGTTACTCTATGAATTCAAAAAAAATCACATTATTTTGCTAGGTGTTCTACATATTTGGAGGAATACCCCATAGTTAACTTTTGACATGTGTCATCTTTCTACTCTTTTCACTTAAATTAAGCTATGTCATGGAGCCTTTCAAGAGTTGAGTGTTAGATATTACCTTGGAATAGGGTAATCCTAAATTATTGCAATGTAAACACATTTTGTGAATAAAACTTTTGAAGACCTATGGTGGACACATTTTACAAAGGATGTGAAGGATACTTTTCCCAAAGGCTAAGTTCTAAATAAAAAGTTCTAAAATTTAATTTCTAAACAATTTCTCTAAAGACCAAAAATTGTAGAAAGTAAGTTTTGAAGTATAATTCTAAACATGTTTTCTAAAGACCAAATCCTAACCAATACCTTGAGAATAAAATTTTCAAATACCACCTGTAAACAATTTCTCTAACTATTTTTTTCCAAACATTTTTCCAAAGACATAATTCTAAACAAAAATGTTGACCATTTTCCCCATAGTGTAAGTGCCGAACACTTTTTCCAAGGACCAAAAGCTGTGAAGTGCTAGAGTTATGAATAAAACTTATGATGGACATAAATGCTAAAGACATGCATATATCATAGACAAAGTTGAGAAGAACAAATTTTCAAAAAAATGTTGAACAAAAGTTTTGATGAACATTTTTTATGAAGGTTAAATAGATGAGAAGGATCAAATGTCGAAAGGTGACTTCTGAACAAAAGTTATGAAGATAAAAAAATATGCAAATAAAACTTTTGTCAAAATGAAAAATTCATGAATCCTAGGAATTTATAATCATTTTGCATATTCAAAAAACATGTGTATATGCAAAACTTTCAAATAATATTAATAGGTTAGTCTGAATAAACTAAACATGTAAAAATGTCCATTTGCATTTATATCAAATGGAAAAGTTAGATGCACATATAAATATATATGAAATAAGATTTTCAAAATAGACCTAGACCTTTCAAAATATAGTGGGTCCTTATTCAAAATAAAAAATGGTTGTATGACGAGTACAATAAATGGTGACTCATAGGGGGAATACTCCTAAGTATTTGAGAACCTAGAACCTTTGATTATAAATTCCAAATAAAAATAAACCATTTCACAAGATAATAATTGAATTACAAACATGAAAGAGACTCCAAACAATTGCATAAAACATAATTGCCTTGCACATACCCTAGATTTATGTGTGAGGAAGTGATTTTCCTTTTTACCCTTGTTGTGAGGATTTTAACAAAGACTTGAGATAACTATAGGTTTCATTCTAGTTTTTTTGAAAATATATTTAAAATAAGGAAATCTTAGACATTACTCTACTATCAATAAGGCATCCATAACCCTGATAGAGATACCTTTGGTTCCTCCTCTTTTCCCCTCCTATATTTTTACATAATGCATGACATATTGATCTTATTTCATCTTGTGAACCTTTGATCACCTTTAGATTTTCTTTAGTTTTATTGATCAATCTTGTAGGATGCATTGGTCCTCATTTTCATTTTTTTAAGAATACAATTGGAAGAAGGATATTAGAAACCATAGTGATATCATATATGTGAGGACATAATTTTACCAAATTGTCCATGTCATCTACATATGTATCAATGGTTATTACCTTAAATAAGTATTAACATGATAAGTGAATTTGATCCAATGAAAATGAGAAAACTTTATAAATTTGTATGGATTATTGAGATCAAATTTTATTTACTTGATATATGTATTCAATGGTAGCATGACCATGATTAATTTTTATTACATACTTAAATTTTGAAGATCTTAAACACAATGGTGTAAAACCTGCAAACAAACTAAGTTATGTGTTTTGTTTTATGTCCTTCCCACACTAGTTCTTTCTTTTAGAAACTTTCTAATAGATTTAGTTTTTAGCCTCAAACATTGGATAAGAAGTCCATTAGATTGGGTATTTGCTTGAGTACACCAAGATAAGTCAATCAAATTTCCAAAAAAATAAAAAATACATCTAATATAGAAAGTAAATAACTAAACTAAGGAAATTAAAATGCTAAAAATAGTAAATACTAACTTAAAAAGCATGAAAACTAACTATGAAAGTAATAAATATATTCTACTTCTACCTATACCACAACACTTGTAGTTACTCAGGGATATCTCCAGATGGTACAACCATGAAGTAGTGCTTCAAAAATTACCCATTAACCGGATATGTTAGATTTTTACCTTGGAGGTCCTAAAAAAAAAACATTATTAGCTAAGATATATGAAATTTGATAAAATCCAATCCATAGTGGGGTAAACTTGTCATTTTGTCCTTTCTTTTCATGGGTTTTGTCCCATAAAAATAATAAGTTATATATTCTAAATACTTTAAAATTTTCTCTTTTATCAAACCACCTTTTGACTTGTCCTGATGTTTACTAAAATCATTTAAGGCTTCAATCCTTAAATCTTCCATATCTATTATGTCTAATAATAAAGACTCTTCTTTTTCACTTGGTTCCATATATTCCTACATAAATTGATATGTTAGCAATTTGAGCATGATTATAAAAATTGGTTGTCATTCGTATATCAACAAATAAGGTGAATCCTTGAGGTATTGCTTGTATCTTGTTCAATCAACCCATAATACATATTTTAGTAGATGATGCCACTCTCTACATTTATCTGCTACTAAATTTTTAATGGCATCAATCAAGTTTTTGTTTGTTGGTTTGGCTAATGTATTTCCCTATGGGTAATGGTTATAATATGACCTAATGGTGATTTGATTATCATGGTCCCATTCAATGAATTATGTTGACTGGAATGATGGCCCATTGTCAAAAACTAAGTAAAATGGGGTACCAAATTTAGTTTACCCATGAAGATTATCATAAAACTACCTTTATCACCCATGGGGGACTTTCTATTATAGAGTCATGCCCTTCGGTCTTAAGAACATCGACGTAACCTACCAATGTGCCATGACCTATATTTTCTATGACTTTATCCATACAATCATCAAAGACTATGTGGATGACCTTCTTGGGAAGTCCAAGCTTTACAAAGACCATTTAGCCATTCTCAAAAATATCTTTGAGTGACTTATCAATTATCACATCCACCTCAATCCTAAGAAATGTATTTTTGGGGTCTTGTTAGGCAAACTTCTTGGCTTCATCATTTCCTTTTAAGGAATCAAAGTTGATCTAGCTAAAATCAAAGCCATCCTTGAGATGCTACCTCTAACCAATCTTAAATAACTCTATATATTGTAGGGGAAACTTCAATCCATTAGTTGCTTCATCTCCCATCTTTTCAATTGGTGTTAGCCCTTCCACCACCACTTGAAAAAGGATGTCTCTTTTAAGTGGAATGTTGATTGTCAAAAGGCCTTTGATACACTCAAATAATACCTGATATCTCCATCTATCCTTACACCTCATAAGGATGACCAACCTTTCTACCTCTATATATCTACTATAGACCACTTCCTAGGGGTGATTCTTGCCCATCAAGATGAACAACACAAAGATCAAGCCATCTATTACATTAGCCATACACTTATCAAATATGAGACTCAATACACACATATTTAGAAACTATGTTTGGCCCTAGTTGTGAACTAGTAATTTGACTCAAGAGATGTGATTAGTATTGTGTTAGTCCAAAAATGTAAATAAATTGATAAAAACACACTAATTAGCATACATCTCTAGGCCTATTACTAAGGTGAGCTTAATAACAATAAAAAATGAAAATCATAACTAAAAAGTAAAGAAAAACAAGAATCATTCACCTTCCTTGGATGCTCCAAATGCTTGTTGTAGTGGCTTCTTTAGATTGAGCTCATGAAGTCTTCATCAAAGGAGGCTTGGCTATCTCTTCTTCTCCTTGGCACCTTGTGGCTTTAGCTTGGCTTGGCTCAATATTTTAGCATCATAAATTTGGCATGTGATATCTCTTAGAAACAATTTGACATGGTAACTTTGCACAAATCAAGATTAAAAATGATGTTCATGGCCTCTCTACTTATAGAATTTCAAGAATGACTAGAATCAACCATGACTATCCATCTCAAGATTAAGATGTGTGCTCATGGATTAATTGAATTATGTAATTAAAATCCATAATTATCTTCATCATTAATTTTGAAGAAGGGACATTAATGGGGCATGGGAGGTAATAAAGAGGCATGGAAGACCCATAATTTTGATATTTGTGGCATTTATGGCCTAGGGATGTCTTCTTAAGAAATGAGGTCACTTGATGATGCAAATATTCAATATTCATTTCTAAAAACAAGTTTTCAACAAGTCTCCATGAAATTATTCATTAGGCCTTGATTTGGATTAATTATCTCTTAAGCACTTTATGTGCAAATTACTCAATTTGATTAGAATGCCTTGTTATTGGTCCAAAATTTGACTGGATTAGAATTGGAAGTCAATGTCAGATGCATTAGATCCATTATCCCATTTAGGATGTTGTCAACACAAGATAAAAAATGCATGTGTCCTATACAATAAATTTGATAGAAAAGAGTAATCCAAAGCACCCAAGTGCAAAATTAGCATTTTCACTCAAAATGATTTGATCAAAGTTAGTTGGCCCATAAATTGCATTTCCCCATTTAATGATACTCTGGCCAAAATTGGCACTTGAATATATCAATTTCAACTCATTTAATGTGCTTTAGTATTTTTAGGCCAAATTGTGCACTTTGGTGGAAATTGGTCAAAAGCCTAGTTGTAGGTATCAGTGGCCAGATTTAGGTGTCTATAGTTTGCCCCTATTTGAGAAGGTGTTGTAGTCTACAAGCATAGTAACATCTTCCCAAATAATGAAAAGGTTCTATATGCCTACAATTGCAATGATTATAAACTAACTATATGATGGTTTTATCCCCTTTAGGGAACTAGATGTGTAAATGGATGACATTTGTCTGCTAATTGACAGATGAAACATTAGATTGACTAGATCTTTCCCTAAAAACTATGGAGATGTTTAAAATTGGTTGGTGGTGGCATATCAATTATAGCATGGAATTTGGCTAGATCAAATTCAATTCCCATATGAGACACAATGAAGCCAAGTAACTTTCTTGAGGTTACTCCAAACACACATTTCTTTAGATTGAGTCTAACTTTATACTCCCACAATATTTAAAATATCCTATGTAGCACTGTTGGATGGTCAGCCTTGGTTTTGAATTTTCCTAATATGTCATTGACATAGTCTTCAACAATATCATGCATCATATCATGAAATATGACAGTCATGGACCTTTGATATGTATCTCTATCCTTCTTAAGACCAAATGACATTACCTAATATCAAAATGTTCCCCATAAAGTGGTGAACACTATTTTATGTTTGTCTTCTAGTGTTATTCTGATTTGGTTGTATCTTGAAAATCCATCCATTAGTGAAAGCATTTCATAACCTATCATGAAGTTAATGAGCATGTCACTATTAGGCAATAGAAATTCATCCTTAAGACAAGCTTTGTTTATGTCTCAAAAATCAATATAGATTTTGATTCCTTTAGGATTTTTGCTAACAGGTACAACATTAGATATCCATTCTAAGTAGTCAATAGACTGAATACATCCTGCTTCTAAGAGTTTTTCCAACTCTTTATTTACTAAGATAACAATGTGAGGATGTATCTTACGTAGCTTTTGTTTCACTAGTTTGGCATCAAGATTGACCATAAGGTGGTGTAAAACCAAGGCGAGGTCCAAACTTGGCATGTCAGAATAAGCCCATGCAAAGATATCTACAAATTCTCTCAACAGAGCTGTAAATATTTCACGTTCCTTGTTAATGAAGGATGTACCTAATTTTATCTATTTTGGGTTTGATGGAGTCCTAATGTTTACCTTTATTGTATCTTTTACTACAAGGGTCAAACCATCTTCTAGGTTAGTAGGCAAAGACTTGAACTATTGGACTATATTAGGGTCATTTATTAGGACTTTCTCTTCAACATCTCTTAGGCATGATGAAATTGAGTCCCCCAATGGGATATCTGGCCATGTGACAAAAAAGTTCAAAATTTTTTGAAGAATTTTATCAAATACTATTTTTGCATAAAACTAAACTCAGATCCATAGGTAATTTCATCATTGGTGGTCTCTTGGTCTAAATTCAAAGAATAATGACCACCCCCATCTAACGGTGCCTGAAATAGGTTTTCACCACTAGACCAACCTTTATCTTTACTTTTTCCTTGGTCATAAAATGCCTCATATAAGTTTTCACTTGGGGACCTCAATGTTTTATTTATTTATTTTTGGTTAAGGGTGTTCACCCGCTCTCCAAAATAGGCTTCAAGATCCAATGTAATTGAGAATATTGATTTATGATCTCCCAATAAACATTATCTCTAAGGCATAAAAAATCATAGAATGCCTCATCATTCTAAAACTCATTAATTGACAAATTGGATTATTGTTGGTCCTAAGCTATTAGTTAGGAATAGTATAAAGGTAATAAGTTGTGACAAATAATTGGGGTAATATTACATATAGCATTGTTATCAAATAGGTTAATCTCAGCTAGGTCATCAAAGGTGAGGCTATGATCAAACTCTGCTTCACTATTGACATCATCATCACTAGCCACTAGTGATGGAACTTGAATAAGATATGTGGGGTCACCCCAAAGTGGTTTAAATCCAAGTCCATAGGGTCTTTTATACTTAGTCATGAAAATTGGATCAATGGTTTCTTTTTGATTTGATCTGAGGCCTCTTCTTTCATAATCTTGATGCTCCATGATCCTATTGGGAATAGGATACTTTACAATTTTATAACAATCAGCTTGGTTGTCATTGTACAACTATGATTCATCCCTTTTAAGAGTCTAGTTCTAGGCCAAATGTTGGTACAAACATGACAGGTTCCTTATCTTTTTTCTTTTGTTTCCAATACATGTGTGGCATATTTCTAGGTTACCCAAAGGTCTTTGTATTTTGAGGAAGATTAGTAATATGGAAGGTATCATGGGTCACATATCCCCTAGGCCATTATCTGAAATGGTGAAATGATTGGAAAATTTAGGAGGTGGCATGTGGGAAAGTGAATCCAAGGTATTAGGATCTATGCAATTATCCTATGGAGGATCAATAAGTATGGCCTTTCCTTTATCCTTCTTAGAACTTAGATTCTTGTTGTATTGGTAATTATAGATTTAAAACTAGGCCTCAAGATGTTTGTAGTGTTCATATGGGTGTAAATCTCTTGGAATATTCACTTATATCCCTGAGTGGGAGAACTTGATACATTGGTGTAACATTGATAAGATTGCATGAATCTCATATAACCAAGGCCTACCTAGAATCATATTATATGACAACTCAAGATAAAGAAGATGGAAAAGTGTATCATGGGTCAAAGGCCTAATGATAACTGGTAAGTTAATGTTTCCTTGTGATTCTCTTTCTTGATTATCATAAGCTTTAATAGTTATCATTTTTAGCTGGAGATCTACCATTATGTACCTAAGAATCTTAATGAGCTTTAGAGACACTATGTTAAGGCCTGATTTATTATATATAAGGACATGCTTCACTTTATGCCACTTTATATAAACATATATGTATAATGGATTATTATGGAGTGGGCCAAGGGAAAACATATCACTTTGGTTGAATGTGACTTATTAGGATGGAGCTAGGTGTTCAACCAAAGCTTGAAATTTATCAAGGGATATGTCACTGGAAATAATGGATTGGGTTAAAAACTTATTCAAAATGTTCTTATACATCACTAACATTTATAGCAAATCTAAAATAGAAATGTTTACTGGTGTCTTCAATAATTGTTCCATAATATCAAACTTCTTGTCTTGTTCAATGGTGAATGGTTTATTTTGAGGTTGAATGGTTGGTTGTATAACAGAGAAAGTGGTAGATGGTTTTGGACCTAGGATAGTAATCTTTGACCTCAGAGTTGTGATTTCAAAATTAATAGTAGATACTAGACCATAAATTCTAACAAATGCTGGGAATTATTTGGCACCAGATAGGACAAGTTTTGGTTATCAGTGCACTTGTATGTGGTTGCATGAAAAGGATGAGTTATCAATATATGGCCCAAAAGTGGGAGTCCCAATCTTTTGGTTTGCCTATGTGTAGTCCTAGGTCAAAGAAGGATTATCCATGTAATTTGGTTGAGTGGTATTGTTTAGAAATGGTCTAGATTGATTAGTGTTTAGTCTAGGATTATTGGATATGGTATTAATACTAGCCCTTGCAATATGACCTACAACCCTATTATAGTCATGTACAATTTCATGGTAGTTTTGTTGGTTATTACCATTCTAACCTTGGTTTTGTCTATTATTCTGACATTATGGGTTTTGTTATTGATTCTATTGGTTTGGCCTTTAATTTTGATACTATTAATTTTGTTGTTACACTAGCCAATGTTATTTTTGTTAGTGTTAATTATTATGTTGCTACTATGTGTTATGTTGGGAAAAGGGGTTTTGATAAATCCTAAGAGTTTGATTGGAGGTGGAAGCACCATTATCCAATGTTATCTCCCCATTCTCCAACATATTCTCAATCAAATACTTGATTTTTACACATCTTCGTAGATTATGCCTATTGACCTAATGATATTCATAGAATTCATTTTCATGGTACCAATCAGGATAAGGAATACCTTATGAATAATGCTTTGGTATAGGCCAACTAATTAGATTAGAAATGGTAATTTTATAAAATACAGACTCAATAGGCTCTCCTAGGTCACTAAATACATGATGTGTAGGCATAGTTCTCCTTGGAGGAGGGGTTTGTAATGGTAAAGGTTACTGTATTTGTTGTGTGGGTCTTGGTTGTTGTGTTTGTGGCATTTTTTGGAGAGGTTCTTGGGTAGGAGTAATTTGAAAAGGTCGTACAGATGATGTTTTCACTATTTGGACATGATGTGACTTAGTTAGTCCATTACCCATAAAATTCCCATTGTGGTTGAATTGCTTTGGTCTATCTTGGTTATTGGCCTGTGATAGTTGTGATGCTTGCACTTGGATTGGATGTTGGTTTTGGCTAGTTCCCTGATTAGTACCTTGATTCTGATTAGTTGACATAAGCTTGATGATCCCTTTATTAATAAGGGTTCATTCAATCAATAAGACTTTTTAAATGATGTCCTTGAAGGTATGTGCACATTGTAGTTCTAGATGATAATCTATCTCACTATGCAATTTTTTAGTAAACATAGTGGCTAATTGTTTATCTAGTACATGTTGGGTGAATCAGCTTAAAAGGGCTCTCCATCATTATAGATAACTTGTAAAACTGTCACCAAATTTTTGTTTTGTTTGTGTTAAGTCAACCAATAAAATCTCATGTTCAAGATTATAGGAAAAGTGCTACAGAAACTTATATAAAAGATCATCAAAATCTATTATTGAATTCTTGAGCAACTTTAAAAACCACTCCAAGGCTTGTCTAGCCAAGCTCCTTATAAATAACAACAAAATGTATTTATCACTATATACCAATGGTTGACATACGACAAACAAATTAATTAAATGGGCCTTAGGGTCACCTTTCCCTTTGTATTTGTCAAATTTTTGTGGTTCGTATCCTAGAGGAAATAGAATTTACAAGTACTCCTTGTTGAATGGATAAGAACACATGTCATCCAACTTAAAATTTTTAGTTTATTTACCAACCTGAATAGCATCAATTACATCCTTCATCTGTTGTAATTCTTGGGATCAAAAATTAGAAGGAACATTGGTTTGAGGGATAAAATTGGTTTGGGTAGATGGTTGGGAGGTCACAAGTGAGACACTTTGACTAGGGTATGATGGAGATATATGTTGGGATATATTGGTTTGGTTGGGAAATGGATTAGGAATATGCATACATGGATTAGGATGCACTTGAAATTTCACATTTGGTTGTGTGATATTTTAGTTTGGGTTGATTATGAAGGTTTGGATTGGAGGATTTTGTGGTTGGGATGGAGGGATATAACTATACTATGCTTACTATGGTTGAAAAGGGACATGATTCTGACTAATTAAACCTTGATGTTGATTGATAACTTGTGGACCGAGACCCTATCTCTAAACTTATGGCACATTTTGAATTGATTACTATCTAGTATGTACTTGAGAAACATGGGAGCCTCCTTGTTGCATGAACCCTTTTTAAGAAGTAAAAGAATGTTGAATATTTGACATTTTTTGCTGACCAATGTCTACACATTATTGGCAAGTCAATATTTGGTTTTGGATTGGTACACTTATCTATGACTAAGGAGGTATATTTGCCACTACTTGATAAGGTAGAACATTAGTTTCCCCTTGTTGAGGTGGAAATATATTTGGCCTCTATTGTATTGTTACACTAGATTTTACATGTTATTGTAGAATACTACTCATCACTTGTTGAGGATTAGGATTCATCACATTCAGCTATTGAGGCACAACATTGGTTGTTAGTTGACTACCTAAACTTGTTGGTTGCATACTTGATGAAGTAGTTGGTTAAGGTTGGGATGAAAAAACTCATACTCCTTAGTATGATAGTCCACTCATGGTATTAACTATAGGCACATGTTGTTGACTAGTTATTTATGCATTAGTACCACTTGGATTTGGATTGGACATTATTTGCTCATTGTCCACTATATTTTTCTCATTATTCTACATAGAAGTAGAAGACACTTCTTCAATAATGGGTATTATCATCTTTATTCTCAAACAAATGATTATCAAACAAAAATGGATCATACGTGGAAGGAATATTAGTATAGCATGATTGTTGAGGAACTAGTTCATCAGATGTGAGTATTATAGCTACGCATTGTGTGGTATGTTCTTGTTTTTGTTCTGAATAAGGTGGTGTATTAACCAAATAGTTAGCCAATGCATCTTGTCTTTGTACCCCTAATTGATTATTATAAGAGAGATAAAGATCCATCTCATAAGCAATAATATTCACATAGGGGTCTTGTACCATTTCTTCCTATGTAACCACATTACTAATCCCTAAATTATACATGAGTCCACTACAAGTGTAGGAATACATGTTGGGATCCATAGTCAATGATTTGTGATAGAAAGGGAAGAGAGTTATAAAAAATCTAAAAGGATAATGTCTAAAAATATGATGTTTAAACTTGGTCTAGATTCATCAAAAAGATCAAAAGGTTTATGCAAATATTTGTGATAACACAAGCCGACATTAAGTGTCTAACATTACATGTCTTACACAAAATATTAAGTAAATGAAACAAAAATTTAAATGCTAAACTCTAAGGTCAAAGTGTTTCAGATCATTCTAATATAGGAAATTAAAAGTTACTAGGTCTTTTGGCCAAACACGGGGTCAAAAGCTAGGCTCAAACAAGGCATGCACTAGGACTCTTGGCCAAATGACATCAAAATCTAGACTTTGAAAATAGATGAAAATTTTAATCTAACAGATTTGAAACACTTATAATAAATATTATGCATTTGATTATTGTACATGGACTCGATCAAATAGGTATAAGGTATGAAACAAAAGGCACTTTAGAGATAGTTTATTTTCTCACCATTAATGGTACAAAACCTGGTTCTTTTGACAAATAAGCTAAATAAAGGTTCACAAAATCATACTTGGATTATTTTGAAAAATGTAGGAACAATTTTTAACTCTATGCAAGAGGGCCTATGAAACAAAATCTAAAATGTTTTGGATAGCATAACAATGCTAGACTATCCAAAAGATGTGACAAAATGCTTGTTTCAAAAACTCTCTAAGGCAAAGATAATTTCTCACAAATTTGATAGCATAACACTACCTTTCTTGACTAAAAATATTGTGATGCATAGACTCAAAGTGCAAGTGTTTATCATGAAATGACTTAAGTCTATCAAGTGGTGATAAAAATCATGAGTCTTAAATGGCCTTCAACCCAAATTGGAAATTGAACCTAAGTTCCCTCAAGTTTAGTGCAAATGGTGAACCCACTTAACACATCAAACCTATGAACTTATAAAGGTGAAATTTTGAATTTATATTATAAATGAAGGACTCAAAAAACTTTAGCAAAGGTCTAGACTCAATTGGGTAGCATAACTGTGCCAAAGTGGATGATATGATTTAAAGTTTTGATGAACTTGGAATAAGACAAATTGATGATTTCATGTGGGAAACATAATGCCTCTTTGTTCAAAATAAAATGAGTAATATTTTTTTGTTTTTCATCATTTGTTTACACCAAGTTTTAACACCAAACAAGACTTTAATCTAGGATAAAACTAACTATTTAATCACTCTTAGATCCTCAACTGACAAGGTTGCTTGGTATTGTTGTAATCCATCAATATATGTCATTTGAGAGGATTTTAAGTTTTCAAATAAAATTAAATATGCATTATATAGTAGGATTTTTACACCCTCCCTTCTCTCAAATGATAGTACTATGACATGGACCTTGAGGTGCACCTTGCACTAACAATACTTCTGTGGCAAGTGGGGATTTGTCTAAGATCTACAATATTTTGAATGTTCTAGGGGAATCAATCACATAATGAATTTTATGTAAAATAAAATCATGAATTTTGGTTTCATATCACTTGGCTTGTTATAAAAAGATCTAGACCTTTTTACAATCACTACATCCTATTATTCACTCAGTGTAGTGTGTTGTCCAAAGTACCACTACGTCCCATGTGCAACACCAATATAGAGCCAAATGAAGTCAATGCCAAGACTTGAAACCCCAATTAAAATATTCCCTAAAGAACTAATGGGAGGTAATGACGTCCCCCTCACAAGCCAAGTTTACATGAAATAAAGAAAGCATAAAATAGAAATACTTTAGGTTCATTGTCAAGGTCACCCAATACTTTTACGATTTTTTGGGGAGTGTTTTAGATGGCATTATTTTTATGCCTTAGACTAGGCAATTTGAATGATGTGCCATGACATCCCTTGAGATTTCCAAATTTACACTTTAAGCCTACTTAAAGTATTTCAAAATATTTGTAAGTGACTTAATCTTCTGTTGTAGCCTATTTAATCTTGGTAACTTTGGATTATTTTTCAATCAAGAACCTATTCAAATTCTCACCCTAAATGCATCAAAGTTTTATATGTGGGCCAAATTTGGCCAACATCTTGGTGATGTAGCTAGGAAGCATGCCTACTATGCTTGATAACTTAGATTTTTCACTGACTCTTGAACTCATGTACAAACAAAATTTTGGTCTAGGACTACAAGAAACCTATTTGACTAAAATAAAATAACAATCCCACTAAGGCAAGGAAGGAAACATCAAAAATAGGGAAACTAATCTAAAGAAGTAATTATATGAATAAATCACTTATTTAAGACACAACAAAGAAAACTAATATTCTATAATAACACTTGTAGGAAAAAAAGACAAACTAACTATGTACATGGAACCTAGCTTCCTTAATAACAATGTTTTAGATGTATCCCATTGACTAAGATAAGAATCTCCTTACCATCCATATTTGAAATTTGGAAGGCATTGTGGGATTTGTAGCTAAATATTGTATATATACCACTCCAAATATATTTGAACTTTGTATGCCTCCCCAACTTAGTTCTATCCTCATCCCACTTAAGGACCAAATCTCCTTATTTGAAACTTCTTGAGGAAGCTCTTTTATCAAAGGATCTCTTCACCTATGCTTGATGATATTCCATGTCCAATATGGACTAATTTCAAACTCCCTCTATAAGCTCAGCATACCTAATCTCCATTGGTTCATTCTCCAATAGCTCAATTTGATGCATTAGTTCTAAAGTAAGGAATTTAAGAGAAATAGGCAATGTCGCTTCCTTACCATACACAAAATTGTATGGAGATTTGGATATGGATCTTTTTTAGGTGATCATATCAACCCATAGAGATGACTTCAGCTTGAGGGACCATGACCTATGATTGTCTTTAATAGTCATCCTTATGATCTTTAATAGGTTCTTATTTATGGACTCAACCAAGCCATTACCTTGTGGATAATAATTTGATGAAGTGCTAAGAAATACACCATGTTGAACTGCACATTGGCTGATCCTAGTTCCCATAAAGGACATATCATTATCAAAAATAATAGTCAAAGGAACTCCAATTCTAGTAAGAAAAACCTTCATAGAAATTTAGAACATTGGTCTCATTTTCTTCCTTGAATTCCACTGCTTCTATCCATCTAGTGAATTCATTTTTGGTATTTAGTATCCATTTATGACTTGACTTTAAAGGGGGGTTAATGAGACCAATAAAGTCCAATCCCCATTGGATAAATGGATAGTATACTATAATTGGTTGGACACACTATTTGCATTTCCTAACCCATGCATGACAATCAATAAATAGGTTAGGCCAATTGTAGCCTCCTTTCATAATTTTAAGGGTTATGGTTTTTTTATAATAGTGCCCTCCACCATGTCCACCATAAAACTACTTAAGCAATCTCTATGTTTGGCCTGGCTCTATAGACCTTAGCAACATGCCATTGATATCTTTCTTACATAGGGCACCATCAACAAGAAGAAAAGGAATTGAATATAATCTAAAATATCTTCTTTTTGAAGGGATTAGATGAGAAGGATAAATACCATCCTGGAGGTATCTTACTATGTCATTAAATTAGTTGGAATGTGAGGTGTGATCAATTACAAATTCCTCATCAGTTGACACCATAACCATCCCATTAGCATCTTGCAAGTCTTGGAATAGATGTTCATAAAGTCCCTTGCCTCTCACCAACTTTGTGACCTTGATCTCCACATCATACTCTATTACTTTGGTTATCCAACCAACTCTTCTCTAATTTATATCCTTGTCAAGATAAATTATTTTATACTTGGATGGGCAACCATCAAATGTATCTTATTATTAGATAACAATTATATAAAATTCTTGAGAGATCTTATAACCAAAAGTACATGCTTTTCAATAGAAGATTACCTTGTTTCATATTATTCCAAGCCTTACATGAATAAGGCTATTGGATGCTCTAAATCCTTTTGATTATACTATATGAGGATGCCTGAAATGGTGTCAATGCTTGCATAAGTGTACAAGATGAAATCCTATATGAAATATAGGTTCAGGAGTGTATGAGCACTAGATATGGCTCTGTTATTATCTTCAAAACTCTACACTCTTTCCTTGGTCTAGTTGAAGCTCTGATTCTTCTTTATCATAATTTTGAATGGTTTAGATAAAGTGGTAAAATATGAAATATATCTTTTTATGAAATTGATTTTGCATAAGAAGATTTGCAAAGCTTTCTTGTGTTTGGGTAAGGAAAGCACAATAACTGAATCTATCCTATTAGGATCTACACTCAAACCATGCTTTGAGATCACATGTTTAATAATCTTACCTTGATGAACTAATAAGACACACTTTTTGGGATTTAGAGATATCCCAAACTACCTACACTTTTCAAATAGTTTCTGGAGGTGAGCCACATGCTCATTTGTATTATTTGAGAACACTATTATGTAATCTAGATAAATAAGTATAAAATTGTTAAAAATTCATTGGAATGCCATATCTATGGCTCTCTAAAAATTTTCTCTATCATTGGATAAACCAAAGGGCATATTTCTATATGAAAATGTCCCCCACTTGGTGGTGAAGGCTATCTTGAATTGGTCTTCCTCTTTGACTAAAATCTGATTGTAACCACTATAGCCATCCAACAAGGAAAACCTTTTTGAAACTAAAACCAACACTAAAATTTATTCCATGGATGGTAAAGGATAGTGATCCTTAAGGAAAGCTTTGTTCAAATCATGGAATTCAACACATAGTTTGATCTCACCATTCATTTTCTATATTGGAATAAGGTTTTTCACCCAAGTTGAGTGTTTAACAAGAAATATTATAGCTGAATCAATGAGCTTATGTAGCTTATCTCTCATCAAATGTTAAAGCTTTGGATTGATATGTCTTTGTCTCTATCTTACTAGCCTAGTTTAATCTTATAATTCAATGGTGTATTTAGCTAGACTTGGATCAAATCCTTTGAGGTCACTATACTACCATGAAAAGGCATTTGCAAAACTTGAACATAACTCAATTAAATCTTCCCTCTTTGTAGGACTATATAGCTTACCCAACATTAAGTTCTTACCAGTTGTAATCTCCACATTGGCATAGTATTTCTCCTTGGTTGACAAAGATGCCTTTTATTTTATCAACTCATTATCTCTATTATATATGTTCTCAAGTGTGACCAACCCTTTGGGTAACTTATTTGTTTTCAACTTCACAATATGGTAACCATACTACTACAAAAGCATCTCTTGGTTCCTTGAGGAAAACTCAAACTCTTCTTATAAGAACCTGCCAATCTAATTTTCATATTCAAATACTTAACAATTCTCATGGTTATATGGAATAGAAGTTTTTTTACAACCACCTTAATGTGTGACTGAACCTTTTCACTTTTTATATCAACTGGTATGCTAAATTGTACTCTAATGGAAACTAATCTATCTACATGTTTATTCTCATTTATTGATATGGAATGAATATTTAAATCTTGAAAGTCTTCAAGTAAGTCCCATACTCTCTGCTTATAATACTTAAGAAATGAATTATTGCATACATTAAGACAACTGACTTGGTGAAATACAAGTTCACTATCACCAAAGACTAGTAAGATGTTGAATTTCATCTTTCTAACCCACTGTAAACCATGGACTAGTGCCTTGTATTCTACAACATTGTTTGGACATCCAAACTAAAACTTTAGAGAAGAGAAATACCTTTGCTTTGTTGGAAAATAACTATCTACTAAGAAAGGGGTGAATCAATAGATTGAATAAGTTAGTCCTTTTATAACTTTTAATGCAAATTAAAACCTATATGCAAATATCACACACACACACACACACACACACACACACACACACACACACACACACACACACACACACACACACACACACACACACACACACACACACACACACACACACACACACACATGCATAAAACTAGATGTACCATAGAAACCTAATATGGGAAAAACCACCATTAGAATAGCTATTAGAATCTACTATTCTAATCTAGCCTCACTATCAAGAACCTCACTGGTTACAATGTTTAAGGGCACCAACCCTAAGGAGAAACCAATCCCCTAATTTAAGATCACCTACTCTAAGGAAGCACCAAATCCCTAACTAATCACCAACTCAACTTATCTGATGGCACCCACCAATCAAATCTATAATCAATATATGGAGCTAAAACTCTAAATTATAATATTAATTCATAAATGAATTCAATTCTAGTTCTTTGTTACAAGTCTATTCTATAACTTCTCAAACTCTACACATCTCCCTCTTCTCTTCCACTCTACTCCTCTATCTCTATTTCTCTATATTTCACTATTTGACACACTTCATGAATCTCTTATTCTCTACCTATCTCTCTTAATTTTAATCCATTAAGTAGCAATAATAACAACACCATTCTTTGTATCCTAAATTACACACACACACACACACACACACACACACACACACACACACACACACACACACACACACACACACACACACACACACACACACACACACACACACACACACACACACACACACACACACAAGCATTTCATCTAGGCTTTCATATTTTCTCTATGTTCATAGGCTTTCATATTTTCTCTATGTTCACACTTAGACTGTAACACATCTTATTAATTTTGGACTAGGTTCATATCTCTTAAACAACAAGTTTAGTGAATCTTGAACTCATGCTCGACCACCATGATTATTGGTATCATTAATATTTTTATCATATACTGGGCTTTGATTTTGATACACATTCCATATTTCAAAAATTTGATCAATCATTGTAGTTAATTTCATTATATGTGTCATAATTTATGGATTACCTACATGTTCCTCTACTTAACCATTCTAATGAACAAACATTTGAATAATTATAATTGATATTAAGTTTCATGATATGATTTCATGATCCTCATTTAATTTGATTAACTTTAAAATGCATCTATTAGATAAAGTTTTGATAGGCTCACACTCTCCATTGGATCCTTGTATGCTTCTAGGCTTTAATGTTCCAACTTTAAAATTCATCCATTGGATATTTTGATCTAAGCTCTCATGTGCCATTAGATATTAGAAGTTGCATGAAATTTACTTATGTTTATCATTAAAAATCAAGATCTTAATCTCATCTCACTACTTCTTGAGTCTTTGGAATGAATATGCTTCATCGATATCATCAAACTAACTCAGTCTTTAACTTTCCTTTGTCTCATTAAACATCAAGCACTTGACCCCATTGATTATACTCTCTCCATTATATTTTCATTGCATGATCACATGCTCACCATTCAATATTTTGACAAGATCAAAATTTATCTCTGGTAAGCTCTTTGAATGTGACACTTGGCATCCTCACATTTATTTTACACACTTACTATTAGTTCCCACTATTGAGACACTTGGCATTAGCATGTTAATTCTTGACCATTTGTTCTAAACCACTTCATAGATTTACTATGAAAATTTTGTGATTGTGACACTTATAACTAACACATTTACTTAGAGGTGATTTTCAAAATTTGACTTTGTTATGCTTCATTATATCTTCAACATATGATTAAGTGTTAAACATCGATTGAGCTAGGATAAATATTAAGTCTAAGACTTAGGAAATATATAGTCTTAGAACATTTCTCGAGTTGGTGATTACTAGGTCTAAGTGGTAAATTGTATAATTATGAGGAATAATTTAGTTATAACTTAAGTAAATATTTCCTCTCAATAGCCAGACAACATAAAAATAGAACATGCCTTTGAATGCCATGGATTAAACCCTTAGTGTTTAACTGAGAAACCTTGTAATGTTTGAGAGCTAAAATAAATCATTATTGAGCTCATTTCTCTTCATCTATACCTATGGACCATATATCTATGATTCACTCAAAAAACCCATAATAGATCTTTAATCAATTTCTCTTCAATCCTCCAAAAATGGTCTCTATAAAAGCACGACAATTTTGCACTGTGCAACTTTAAAACATGCTCTTCTCTCCATCAATCGTACCTGATCCTTTGACATTAATGACATCCATAATACCCTTTTTGACATCAATGACAATCATATGGCCAAAAATCTCCCCCTTTTTCACTGATGGCAAATTAAATGCTCTAATATTGCTCAATGATGGCAAATTATGATCTTTTATGGCATTACTTGCATTGGATTTTGATGAATTTGAGCTAAAACTATTATTACAAAACTTGTTCCCCCTTAGGAAATGGAAAATTTTCCTAAACTCAACTTGGACACATTATCTACTCTTTTAAACTTTTATAGAGAGAATTTTAAAAATTTCTCCCCCTTTATCAGATAAAGGAGTTTGTCCAAGAATCTAAAACCTTAAACTCATTAGAAATTTGTAATATGCATATCTGAGTTGGTTTTTCACTCTTCTTCTAGGTATTAACAAGAATTATGTGATACTCCCCCTAGACTCATGCCCTATCACTAGGATCTAGTGATGTGATGCAGGAGCCACCACTCCCAACTTCTATCTTAGATACTCAAATTGTTCCTTGTGAAGAGGTTTGGTGAATATGTCTTTAACTTGATCTTGAATTGGAAAATAATCCATTATGACATCTTCATCTATAATGTTTTCTCTTAAAAATTGATACTTGATTGATATGTGTTTGGTTATAGAATGCATCATTTGATTCTTTGATATGTTAATAGAACTTGAATTATCACAAAGAATAGAGATAGGTGATGTATACTCTACCTTGATGTCTTTGAGTGTTTTCTTCATCCACAAGACTTGAGTTCAACATGCCACTGATACCACTTCTCTGAATCTATTGTATAAAGAGTAAATGACTCTTGTTTTTTCTCATTAATGAAAGAATTTTGTTTTTAAGGAAAAATGCACCACCACTATTGCTTCTTCTATCATCCACACTTCCTACCCAATCAACATCTATATATGTTATGAAATTTAAATATTCATTTTTAGGATACCATAAGCCATATTAAATTGTTATCTTGATATATATAAATATTACTTTCACTACATTGGCATGTGATTCTTTAAGATTAGCTTAAAATCTTGTAACCATGCATAGTGCTTTCTTGATATCAGGTCTTTATGTAGTTAGGTATAACAAGCTACCTATCATTAATATGTGCATAGTCTAATTTGTATCAAGGGAATCATCCCCTTTGCTCAACATACATCCAGTGATCATGGGAGTACTAAATGGTTTGTTATATTCCATGACAAAATTATTGACAATTTACTTAACATATTTAGTTTAAGATATAAATATCCCTTCATTAGTTTTTACTATCTGTAGTTCAAGGAAGAAAGAAAGTTCTCTAAGCATAGACATCTCAAACTCATTTTGCATTTGAGTAGCAAAGTCTTTGCACATTCTATTATTACTACCACCAAAAATGATATCATTCACATAAAAAACAATAATCAAGATATGCTTACCTTCTAATTTGAAGTATAGATTGATATCTACACAACTTTTATTGAATCCTTATTTTTGTCGATATTGGTCTAATATTAAATACCATGCTCTAGGTGTCTATTTTAAACCATATAGATCTTTCTTCAATCTAGAAACATGATCTTACTCATTTAAAAGCTAAAAACCTTCAAGTTGTTCTATGTATACTTCCTCTTTTAGGTTCCAATTCAAGAAAGTAGACTTAACATCCATTTGATAGACTTTGAATTTCTTGTAAATAGAGAATGCTAGAAACATTATTATAGCTTCCAATTTGGCAATTGGATCAAATGTTTCCTTAAAATTTATTCCCTTAACTTGTGCACATCCTTTGCACACCAATCTTGCCTTATTCCTTATAATAGTTCCATCCTTATTGAGCTTGTTTCTAAAGACTCATTTTGTACCTCTTACATTTATATTTGAAGGTATTGGAACTAATCCCCAAGTTTTATTATTTTCAAATTGGATTAGTTATTCTTCCATTGCCTTTATCTAATTCCAATCCTTTTTATCTTCAACATAGATCTTAGGCTCAATTTTAGACATTAGAATAAAACTTAATTGCTCCTAGTTCATTACAACTCTTCTTATTATCTAAACTCCTTAATTCTTATTGCTAATGATCTACTCTATAAGATGATCCTTTTGAACAAATATTTCATGTGACTTTTCATTTACTTCCTCATTCTCTTCACTAGCTACTTCCTCTTCATAATCTAATTCTTCATTACAAATTTCTCTATAAAGTATAACATGTTTCAATCCTTCTTCAACCTTGACATTCATGCACTCTAAAATCTTGTGTAGTATTTTTTTGTAACATATGTAGGCTTTTCTTTGGGTGGACTAACCAAGAAATATTCTTTCATCACATCTTAATTCAAAGCTTCCCAACTTATCTTCTTTTATCTTGATATAGAATTTTCTACCAAAAACTTTGAAGTACTTACTAGAGGTAAGATTTCCATACCATAGTTCATAGGGAGTTGTGTCACTGTTTATCCTCAATTAAACTCTAAGATATATACTATTATTTAGATTGATTCTCTTCAATATCTATTAGGTAACTTAGCCTTTTTTAGCATTGTTTTGGCCATCTACTTGACTATCATGTTCTTTATTTTAACAAATACATTCTACTATGGATTCCTTGATAAAAATTAATGCCTTTTGATTCTATGCTTCTCAAAATACTCTATGAGCTCATTTTAGGTGAATTCTCTATGGTTATCAGATCTTAAGCATTTGATTTTTCATCCAACCTCATTATCCACCATGGCCCTAAAGATTGTGAATCTCTCAAATGCCTATGAATTATCCTTCAAAAAGGATACCCATGTCATTATTGATTAATCATTTACAAATAACATTAAGTATATTTTTCCTTTAGATCTTCTTGTCTTAGTATGACCACCAAGATTAGTATGAATTAGTTCTAGAGGTTTTATAGTTGAATACTCTTTTGTTTGAAATATGACCCTTGTCTACTTGCCGTGTTGACATTAATTTTAAGTAGTGTTTATAGCTTTGGTTATCTTAGGCATGTGTCTAACACACTTATTTGAGCTCACCTTTACCAGGTTTTAAACATTGACATTGCTTAGTCTTGTATGCCATAACCAACTCATCAATCTTTCCTATTAGACAACTATTACCATTTAGTTCACTAAGATTATAAATGTTGTTTTTAGTTAGTTTACCTTTAGAAACTACTCTTTTAGATATCCTTAACTTGTAGGCTTCTACATCAAATGTGACCTTATATCCATTGTCACACATTTGGTTGATACTTATTAGATTATGTTTTAATCATTAAACATAAAGGAAATTATGTGTAAGTAATTTTTCATCTATGTTCAATGTTCCTTTACCTCAGATATTTATTATTGTGTTATCTCCCAAGATGATAGATCCTTCCTTATATTTTCTTAGTTTGATGAACTTTATCTTCTCACCAGTCATATGTTTTGAGCAACCACTATCTATTACCCACAAATTCTACTCCTTGGCATGGAGTGTAGCTTGAGGAATCATAGATTAATATTTCACTTTCCACACATCCTTAGGTTTCTTATTTGTCTTATTTTTTCATTTTTTAGAGTTAACACTAGGAGGCATGCCTTTATTATTATTATTTTATGGTTTTAGTCTTATAAAGTTTGTTCTAATTTGTTTAGCTATGTGACCAAAATTATTGCAATTATAACATATTACATTTGTATATAACAAGGGAGAAAATGAATTTATGCTTACAAAATTTGTTCTCCTTTTAGGTATAACCCTAAATTAAATAGCCCTATGACCAAACCAATTATAGGTATAATAATAAATATAAAAAGATGAGAAATACCTAGTCATAGAATTTCATTGTGCAGGATGAAGAGCTCTTCTAAATTCTAGATTCTTCAAGTTTCTCACTCTTGTGTAACCATCTGCATTAGTTACTTTTTTCTTCTTCTTTTCTTTAGTTTTATTTTCATCTTTCTTCTCATTAGTGATGCCACTATTTATCTCTATATTATTACAAGCTTTAAATTTCTTTATTCTTGATTCTCCTTCTGATTTAAAGTTGTCATATAGGTTAGAAGATGTACTAGTTATGGAACTTTTTCCTTTTTCATAACCAAGATCAAGTCTTTATTTTGAAAGATTTTGACAGTTGATAAAATCATTAAGAATGTCTAATCTTCATTATATCTTTAGAACTTTGTATATTTGATCTTTAACTTTCTCAAATTATTTTATTAAAGCCACTATCTCTACTTATAACTTCATACACTAATCAGATTTAGATTGTAGTTCAAGTTTCACTACATCCTCTATTATTTTAGCCTCTTCAACTTGTGTCTTTAGGCTAACCACTATCTAATTATAATTTTCAAGAATTTTGGACAGTTTTTCAATCTCCTTTTATCCAATCTTCTTCTACTTTGAATTATATTTTCTCATCTTGTCAATTTATTCTAGAGCATAGATGAATTAACACTCTAGATCCACTTCTCCTTCTTCTTCATCTGAGTCTTCAACTTATTCTTGATCCATATAATCTGATCCTAATGTCATGAATATGACTTATTTTTCCTCAACCACAAAGGCAAAATCATACTCATCATTAAAAATATCACTTTCATCCAATGAGTCACTATCTTCTTTTGTGTATAGACCTTTCTTATTTTTGAAGAAGCTCTTCTTGGAATAATAGGGTTTCATATTTTTACTATCTTATTCTTGGTAATATTTATCCCTTTTATTATAAGGGTATTTAGAAGAAAAATGTCTTACCTTACCATAGTTAAATCATTTAAAGGGTAACTTACCTTTTTACTTTCTAGACCCTCTCTTTAAGCTTTTCATAAAGTTGGCTTCTTCTTCATCAGTCTCCTTAGATCTGGATGTAGGTGATTCTACCTTTACTAGTTTGGATGCTTTGAATACATATTTTATATTCAAGGTATCTATTTTACCCATTCTCATCTCATAGGCTATGAATTTTCCATGTAACTCATCAATAATGAGTTTATCTAGATATCTTTCTTCCTTTATTACATAGATTTTTGAGTCATACCTTGATGACAAAGATCTTAAGACCTTTTTGATAATGATTAGATATTTCATCTCTTCTCCAAGGCCTCTAATTGCATGGACTATTTCATATAATTTGATGATGTAGTCTATAATTTTCTCTTCTTCATTCATTTTAAGGCTTTCAGACTTACTTTTGAATGTTTTTATCTTGGCCTAAATTACCTTGTCATCACCTTCATAGATCCTCTTAATTTTTCACAAATATCTTATGAATTTTGGTAATGAATCATTTTGACAAAATATAAGATAGATAATCCACAAAGGATATCATTCTTTACCTTAGCACTACTCTCATATGCCTTCTTTGAAGCCTAATCAGTAGAAGTTGTAGCAAGGGTTACATATCCATTTATAATAGTCATCTATACATCAAACACTTATGAACATAAATACGATTCCATTCCAATACTCCAAAATGTATAGTTTGATCCATAAAAGAGAGGTGATTTGTTTAAGGAAGAGCTTTCTTGACTAGCCATTTGTGTTCACCATCCAAGATCTACCTGAGTTGATTAAGCTTGTTATAAAGAACCAAGGCTCTAGTACTAATTGTTGGAACATAACTATCTATTGAGAGGGGGGGTGAATCAATATATTAACCAATGTAGTCCTTTTTATAACTTTTAATGTAGATTAAAACCTATATTTAGAGATGACACACACACATATGCATAACATTAGATACACGATGGAAGCCTAGTATGGGAAAAACCAGTATTAGAATAGATGTTTGAATCTACTATTCTAATCTAGCCTCATAATCAAGAACCTCACTAGTTACAATGTTTAAGGGCACAAAACCTAATGAGACACCAATTATCTGGTTTAGAAACACCTACTCTAAAGAAGCACCAACTCCCTAATTGAGCACTAACTTAGCTTATCTGATGGCACCCACTAATCAGATCTATAATAAAAATATAGAGTTACAACTCTAAATTATAATATACACTCATAAATGAATCCAATTCCATTTCTCTGTTATAAGTCTATTCTATAACTACTCAAACTATGCACATTTCCCTCTTCTCTTCAACTTTGGTCCTCTATTTTTGTGTCTCTATAGTTTTCTATTTGACACACTTCATCAATCTCTTACTCTCTACCTTTTTATCTCTATTTGACTCTACTCAATAGAAACAATAATAACATCATTTTCTACACACACACACACACACACACATATATGTATATGTGTGTGTATATATATACATACATACATACATATATATATATATATATATATATATATATATATATATATCTGTGTGTGTGTGTATATGTATATATATGTATGTGTATATATATATATATATGTATATATATAATAATTTTATCTAAGGTTTTATATCTTATCTATGTTCACACTTGGACTGTAACACATCATACCAATTCTAGACTAGGTTCATATCTCTTAAACAAGAAGTTTCCCACATCTTGAACTCATGATCCACCACCATGATTCTTGGTCTCATTACTATTTTTAACATTTACTAGGCTCTGGTTTTGATGCGCATGCCATATTGTATAAATTTGATCAATCACCACAATCAATTTTGTTGTTTTCACCATAATTTATGGCTTACCTACATATTATTCCACTTGACCATTATGATGAACAAACCTTTTAATATTCACCATTGATATTAATTTTCTCACCATGATCTAATGATCCTCATTCAATTTTCTCAACTTTAAAATGCTTTCATTAGATCAAGTTTTGATAGGCTCATGCTTTCTATTTGATCATTATATGATTTTAGGCTTTAACACTAAAAATTTAAAATGTATCCATTGGATATTTTGATATGATATCCCATGTGTCATTAGATATTTAGAGTTTCATGAACTTTACCTCTACTTGTCATTAAAAATTGATCTCTTAATCTCATCTCAATTCTTCCTGTGTATTAGGAATGAATACACTCCATCGATCTTGTCAAAATAGCTCGGTCTTTAACTTGCCTCTATCTTATTAAACATCAAACACTTGATCCATTGATTCCATTATCTCTGTTATATCTTTATTACATAATTATATGCTCACTATTCAATCTTCTAACAAGCTTGAACATTATCACTAAAAAGCTCCCTGAATGTGACACTTGGCATCCTCATATGCCTTATGTACACTTATTGTCAATTATTGTTATTATAAACTTGGCATTCCCATGTTAATATTTGACAATTTTAATTTAAACTACTTCATAGATTTACTGTGCAAGATCTCTGATTGTGACACTTATCACTAATGCATTTACTCAAAGGTGATTTTGAAAAATTGATGTTGCTACACTTCATTAGATATTCAATGCATGATTAAGTGTTAATCATTGATTGAGATAAGATATATATCAATTCTAAGACTTAGGAAATATAAGGCCTTATAAAATTACTTAATTACTAGGTCAAAGGGTCTAGTTGCACAATGATGAGGAAGAATTAAGTTATAACTTAAGTAATCAGTTATCATATATATCCAATCACCATAAAATGGAACATGCCTTTGAATTTCATGGCTTAAACCCTTAGGGTTTAATTAAGAAACCCTATAATGTTTAAGAGCTAAAACAAATCATTATTGATCTCATTTCTCTTCATCTAAACTTGTAGACCATATGTTTAGGATGCACTAAAAAAACCCATAACATATCTTCAATCCTTTAGAAATGGTCTCTGTAAAATCATGACTACTTTACATTATGTAACTTTAAAACATGCTCTTCTCTCCATCAATCTTGCCTAAAAGTTTGATATCAATGACATACATAATTCCCCTTTTTTACATAAATGACAATCATATGTCCAAAATGCTTGGTTGGAGAAATCAACATCATTCTAACACTAGTACCATGCTTGTTACTTACTCCATCAAAGTATAACTGCCATGGCCATCACTCAATTAATCATCCTTCATCAAGGCTAGAATTGGTGCATCATTCTCATGAAATAAATAAACACCAAGTCCTTAATCTTAAATTAGATTATAATTATCATGTTCATGTAAATCATAGGCCCATTTATCAAGAAATAAATCTATAATTCCATATAAAGGTGACTCAGCTTCCACTTCACTATTTTCTAGTACCTCATCTAAGATAACACAATTAATGTTCACAACACTATGCATGTATGGCTCTATGTGGAAGCATGAAATAGGTTTAGAATGTATAATTAACTTAGTATCATACTTATTTTTTAATATCAATTATGAACAATTAAATAATAAGTATCCTCCAATCTTTGAGGTGAAGTCCCTTGACAAACACATTGAAAAGTAAGGAGGTAAGTCCACTAAAACTACATCTTGTTGAATGGTATCATTTGGACAAGCATGAAGTGTTAATTTCATATCTTTGATGATGCCCACTATCTTTTGTGGTGACCCATTTAGTTGAAACTCATCCTTATTATTTGGCTCATAGACAAGACCAAGCTTATCTACAATTTTATTAGGCATTATAGTACTATTGGTTCCACTATCTACCATACAATTATAATCTAAAGTGTCACCAACTATCAAAGATAGTTAGAAGGGAGGAGTTTTAATTGACTTTACTTCAAATTTATCCACCCTTACCACCTTATGTTCATGATGATCTTGTTTTTTAATTAGATGGTATGAATTAGTTAGGACAACACCTTGTTTCTCAAATGGTTTTAGAGACATTTTGAGAGCATAAATATCTTGGATGAGCATATCCTTTTGTCTTGGAATAGCTAGGGAATCCCACATTCTAATGTTGGTATTAGATTTATTCATTTTTTCTATTATGCTAAATTGAGCCCCATTGGTTTTTGGTTGTACTTTTTAAATCACTGGCTGATCATAGGCTACAAGTACCTAAGGAACTTTCCCAACCTCTACATTCTAATTTTTTTATTTTGAAAGGACATCAAGTTGATATTTGATATTCTATTGAAGGATGACATTAGGAGTAGTTGAATCATTCTTACATCTTTAACCATATCAATGGCTCTTCTCTTAGCTCTAGTTAGAACTAAAACTTGACCATTTATGTTGTTGGTATTAATTTTGTTGAATGCTACATGATAAACCATATATCAAATTACATTAATGGCATTAGGATACACTTGAACTTGTTGGGTTTGACCTTGTGATTCCAATTTTGCCTCTTGGTATTGATTTTTTTGAAGAGGAAATTCTTCGTTTTATCTATGGCATAATGATATTTTGTGAAGGCTTGATTTTGAGCATCATTGGGATTAGATGGATACCAACCTCCATATTGAATCAAGTTATTCTAAGGAGGTGTGGGAATAATATCTCTTGAACTATAGGGTATATTAAGATCAAGGGCTACATATGGTTTAGCTTGACTTATATCCTATTGTGATTGGTAGGGTGGTCTATTTTCTATAAACCCTTGATAAGGAGGCCTTTAATTATCAAAGGGATGATAGGTGTTCTATTTTTTTTGTTGATAAGGCCTACCTTGGTATTGTTGTCTCTTGAGTTGAACTAGTTCATTCCCAAAATATTGTATAAAACTTTTCAATTCCCCAATATCACTATCTTGACTAAAAGGAGCTATAACCTAGGTTTTAGGAGATAGGATAGGATCTAAAGATGGGATTTGAGGAACTTTAGGGGGTGGGATAGATTGTAACTCTGAGAATATAGGCATGGGAGGCCTTGGAGAAAGCTTACTAGCTTGTATCAAGTTGTTATCTACCTTTAATTCAACCTTATAGACATCTAGTAAGGTATTACCACCCATGGATTGTATCATCACACTAATATAAGAATTAAAGGCTTCTAGATAGTATAAGAAGGCATATTCTATGGATGGTTTAATCAATGCAGGTATCCTAGTCTATATCTTTGGGAATTTGAGGTTAAAATTAGACATGAACTCATGGGGTATCTCTGAATGGTAGTCAACTATTCAATTAAGGATAGTTGGTCAGATTTATCTTTGAATTACCTGACTAAGGCATCACATAGCTCATACCATGTAATTATGTAATTTAATGGGATATTTTAATATGATTCTGGGGATTTTCCCTTAAAGGAAGTAGTGAGCATTCTAATAGCTACATTGTCTTGAAAAATATTATGAACTAAACAAAGGTTAGAAACAACCTGGATGTGCTCAATAACAGTTGTTTGATATTGTCCATAAACTAATGGGATGCTTTTAGGAGTAGACATAGGAATATCATCATACTAGGCTAAGTTCAATGGACTACCTCTATTGAATGAAATAAATAATTAATTTTTGATGGCCATTTAGGTAGTGGGGTTAGACCACTTAAAACAATAAGATGACCAGGGGATAAATATTAATTTTGAGGATAAGGTCTCGTCTTATTAATTTTTTCTCTTTTATATGAAATAGAAGGTAGCTCAATGAATTTAAAGGGAATACCTTTATTATATGACCTTGTAGTAACCTTTGGCATGAGAGTATTGCTTGGATGATCATATGAACTCTACAAATTGAAGAATATTCATCTTATGGTGATGATGGATGTCTTCCTCTATTGTAATTAATTATCCTTAGCTCCAAAATTTAGTTATATAAAATGTTTTTGTGTCCCAATGGGTGTGTCAAAAATTGTTGTGGTCTTAATTTTCACCCATGGGGGGAGTTTTTTAGGCTCCCTTCAACTAAGCCACAAAATGGAAATAACCTTAGGATGTGGGTGTCCTATGGTGAGAACAAGCCTCTAGAGAAGGTTGGCTTCCTATTGGATCTATAACCTACACTAACCTCTGACTTTGAAAAGGGAGAGAAAAGTACACTAATTACATGAAAACATGAAAAAATGAGGTGATGCACCAATGTTTTTAACACTTATGCTTGCAAAAAACACACTATATGATACTTTTGAGACTAATAAAAATCACTTCATTCACTCTTTGAAAATATTACACATAAGTGTTTCACTAAAAGACAAGAATTGGCTATTAATTTAGCATGGGAGGGTAGTTTTCCACTTCCAAACTAATCAACAAACTATATTCACTTAGAATGACCTATGGGAGCTACAAAACACTTCTTTAAGGTGAGGTAATTTAAATAGAGGGAAAAGAAAGCATGGATTAACTCAAACACATCAATAAACTCATAAGACACACTTCAATTCAACTTACAAATGGAGGAATTTAGTCTCTATTATATCAAATAGGTGTTACAGTATAAATTTTCAATATCCAAATCATAAGAGTCTCTACCTCTAAGAAAATATCTGAGAGCCAACCCTTTTCAATGGGAAAGAAAATGGAATATATAAATGAAAGGGGAGAGAGAGATGGAATTGAATGAATAACCATTAATAAATGTAACCCAACCACCTTTGATCAATTAGCATTGATCTAAGTATGTTGAATCATAATTCATAAAATAGGAACAAGTCCCTAAGGACCTTGAAACACTAAATGCCTCACTATCCTCCTCAATCATGTTTGATGTTCTTCATGTTATCAAGTAATTACTTGAGCTTGCTCATTGATGTTATTTTTGACATTTTTTGCATAGTCACCATTATGCCATTACTTCTATATCTTGAATATACATCTATTATGGATGAAAACCAATCACCCTTTTGGTTTTCATAGTCATGATTACAAACAAAGATCTATAGGCTAGGATTTATTAAATCTGAATGAGACATAAATCTTATGTCTAAAAGATTTTCAAAAGTTTTATAAGGCTTTAATGACATTATATAACTTTCTAGGGCTTGATCCTCATAACTTAGATCATGTTTGATCTTTAATTTTTGTATTCTACTTTCTCAGGGTGGTAAAATCCTTTGTCTAATGTGTCTACCTTTGTGGAATCCCCTTGAAATATTTGCTCTAATTTGACCTTAGGTCACATTTTCTCTCCATTGAAGTCCTTTGGCTTTTAAATTTTAATTTTAGTTGTTTATCTTAATTTGGGATCCTAAATCATGACATTTATCATCTCCTCATTCATTCTATGGGTCATGTTATGAGTTCCATCCAATTCCTACACTTGTACCACATGAAGGCCTTGTATTTATCCTACTCTCATTGACTCATTGACCTTATGTGCATTGTAAATCTCCCTTTTTATAGCTTGTATGGAAACTTTTGATTTAACTAAAAATTTATATAGTCATGACACTTAGAAACTATGCATTTATCTTTGAGATTCACTGACTTGTTGACCCATTGCTCATCATCAATCTATTTTAGTATGATGGATCATGCACCATCGATCTGCTTAGACCCACTAGCCTTGTCAATCAATGTGTGATGTTAGATATTCATTTTTTCACTTGAGATATTGACATTGTCATCTCCACATTCATCCTTGGTAACTTTTACCTTTTGACTATGATCTTGTCATTGATCTATGAATGCACAATCGAACATGCATTATTAGATCTTTAGGACCTACTGACTCAGATCATCACTCACCATTAGATATTGACCTAAGTTCTTATAATATTGAAATTTTTTATTCATGCATTCATCCTTATAAAACTTTAATTTAAAAGGTTATTTCATGAGGCCCAAATTTGATGTCTGTCCACATGTCCCATTCTACAAGTTCAACTTTGGAAGCAAATATCTTGAGGTATAGAAATCATCAAGATACAAAATTTATAGAGGATGATTATGGGAAGAAAATTATCATGTAATGTAGTTTATAGACCCTAAAATACTCCTCAAGTGTAATTATTAAATACATGACTAGCTTGATTTGCTTGTTCCTGCATGATGTGCCATGACGGTCTAGTCTCTTGAGATTGACAAATTTATAATTTAAGAATACTTAAAGTATTTTAAAATCTTTGAAAGTAACTTTATATTATCTTAAAACATTTTTACTCCTAGTAGCTTTGGATTAATATTCAATTAGGAATTGCTTCATCTTCTCACCCGAAATCTATCAAAGTTTTGTATATAGGCCAAATTTGGCCAATAATTACACCCAATAAGACTTTGTAATAACATAGGAGGAGGTGAAGATAACCTTTAAAATTGATTCGTTTTTGGATCTTGAAATTTAAGTTGTTGTTTTGGTTGAGATATAACATTAAAAATAACTCTAGCCTCATTTTTTCCTTCATTAGGTTTGACCTTGTAATTAGGCTTACCTTGAAATTTTTTATTATCTGTATAAGGAACATTAGAGATATACTTGATAACGTTCAATGTAATAAATTTGACCTCACATTATATAATTATATGACATAATGCATAAAAGGATATAAACTTATCAAACATGATAGAATCTTAAATAAGAGTAAGTAAGATTTGAGTGAAAATGTCTTGAAACTCATTATCTAGGATTTGATTTAACATTTTCACTAGCATGGTCTTTTAACTTATAACATATTCACTAATAATATCATTGTGACCTTTATTAAGCTTTTATATTTGAGAATATGATAATTTATAACAAATATTGATATAAAAATGTGTTAAAAAATGATTTTCAAATGAGTTGAAATTTTTAACTGATTATAGAGGAAGACCATAAAACCAACTAAGAGTGTAATGGTTGAGACTTCTAAGAAATGTATTGGTTAAAAATATATCATTATCTACATAATATAAACATACTATATGGAAGACAAAAAAATGATATTCAAGATCATCTTTGAATTCATAAAGAGGAAGCTTAGGAGACACAAAGTCAACTGGAAGAGGGTATGATGCAATTTGAGGAGATAAAGGGTTATGAAACAAAGTACCATAATCTAAGAAAGGAATAAAATGAATGATTTTTTAAATTTTAGATAGATTGGATTACAAGACAAGTGTCTACTCAATGGAAGTATTACATGTGGTAATGGGAGGATTATAGGTACTATGAGTGGAAATGTGCATGGTAAACTGAGAGGTACCAAGAGGGGTTTCTAAACTAAGGAAAATAACAAAGTTAACTAAATGTGTAGGGAGAGGGATAGTTGTACTAGTAAAATATAATTTATTAAGTTCATATCAAGTAACATATAGGAATTAATCAATCTTTTCATGGTGTGATTTATCATAATCTTAAATTTCAACATGGTTGGTTTTAGCATCATGGTCAAAAATAAGGGTCATGATGTGCCCTTTTTATTGTAGAATAATGAAATTATATTTATTCTAAATCAAAATCAATTTACATATATTTATTTATATACCAACATAAGCTCATAATATTTCCTATAAAATAGGAATGATAAAACCAAAGTAAACAATAAAATCTCCCAAATATTAATTCAAAGTTACAATTATTAACATTAAAATATTTTAAAGATTTAATCACATAAATAACCTAACAACTATGGTAAATAACCATATTACAATCAACTATGAGTAATGTAATATTAATAATTTATTTAATAATGGTGAATTAATCACCCTGACATTCCCCCCTTAATGTAGCATTATCTCAAGTGATCAAGAGAGAAATTATCTGAATGCCTCAAATTTTTCCCATGCAAGTGCTTTGGTAAAAATATCTTCACATTATTAATCTATTAGGCAATTCTAGAGATAGATGTTGTTATTCTGAACATGTTCACAGATGAACTAAACTTTCATCTCAATGTGTTTAGTGCATTCATGAAATAATAGATTGTAAATAAGCTTCAATTCTCCTTCATTGCCTGCATGAAGAATTATTGGTTGATCTTATAAAAATCTAAATTATTCAATTAGACATATGATCTAAATCACTTCATAGATATATCCTCTTGTAGTGCAATATTCTAATTCTATAAAGGACTTTAAAACACAATTTTGACTCTTAATCCCTCATGATATTGGTCCAAATCCCAAAAAGAATATAAATCCTAAATTAGATTTCCTATCATCAATGTTTCCTACATGATCCAAGTCTGAGTATCTTGTCAACAATTTATCATTCTTCTTGTATTCTAGGCCAAAATCCATAGTTCATCTAATGTACCTCAATACTCACTTTGTTACTTTCTAGTGACTGATCTTAGGCTCTTGCATGAACATTGAGAGATAACTGATAACATAGATGATGTCTATCCTAGTGTAGGTTACGTAAATGAGACTCCCCATCAACTACCAATATAGAGTTGCATTTACCTATGGTGATGGATCAAGTCGAGACAATTGAAACTTTAACTCCATAGGTGTGGAAAATGGTTTTCAATGTATCATTCAAAAAATTTCAAGCATTATCTTGGCATATTTGAGTTAGGATACAAACATGTGATTTTATCTTTACCAAAATTCTAAACCAAGACATTAATGCATAAGCTTGAGATATGTCATGTTGAATGATAGATTTAGATCTTTCTTTGTTGATTCAATCATCTTCACTGAATTGCCAATGATGAATATATCATCAATATATATATATATATATATATATATATATGTATATATATAACTAAGATCACTATCTACCCCCTTGTTATTTAAGGTAGAGATTCAGATCATATGGACTCCTTTTGAATCCATGTTTTAAGAGATGCTCATCAATCATGATATACCATGCCCTACGAGCATGTTTAAGACCATACGATGATTTGACAAGTCTAAAAACTTTATCTTCTTTTCCAAACTTGACAAAACCTTTTGATTTAGTCATGAAGACTTATTCCTGTAAGTTTCGATTAAGGAAGGAACTTTTTATGTCCATTTGATGGAATTTCCATCCAAACTATGCATCTAGAGAAAAAATAATCTTGATTGTTTTGATATTTATTATGGGAATAAATGTATCCTTATAGTCAATGCCTTCTTTCTGAGCATACCCCTTTAGAACTAATCTTGCCTTATGATTGTTGATACTACCATCTACTTTTTAATTCATCTTGAAGATCCATTTACATCTGATTGGGTTCTTTCTTGGTGGAATATCTACAAGATGCCATGTTTTATTCTTGATCAACAAATTATATTCTATATCCATAGCATCTTTCCAAGGTTTCAACTATAGGGCTTCATAAACTATACTCATTAAGGCCAAATTGACCTCACCATGACCCATACTATGGGTTTTTGGTCTAGTGGTGGATGTGTTTGGAACACCATCTAATTTTGAATCTCTGAGTGTATTTATATACCATTTAGGCATAAATTGAGTAGTTTTTGTGGATTGTGGAGCTGAAACATTATTCCCATCATCATTAATATATTCATCTTGGAGATTAACATCTTTTATATATGTTATGAGACTCTTTTATTTATCAAGTGAACTTGTAAAAGGAACTTCTACTTCTTTCTTTTCAAAGAAGTCAACATTCTTGCTAGTGTAGATTTGCAAAGTTTTTGGATCCATGAGTCTACAAGCAAGTGCTTCTTCATTTTACTTGAATAACACATATTTTTTAGATTTAATATCAAACTTAGTCCATTATTCTTTGGGAATATGCATAATTTCATGACATTCGAAAACTGAAAGATGTGTTATAGATGGATTTTTCCCTGCCCAAGCTTCACATGGATTTACTGCATCAAGAGTTATAGTGGGTACTCTATTGAGTATATATATATATATATGTCAACTTTGGTAGCTTTTTCCCAAAATGACTTTGTCAAACCTAAATCATGTATCATACATCACATGATTTCTACAACAGTATGATTCCTCCTTTTAACAACTACATTTTGTTTTGGTGTATATAAAGGTGCCATTTTATGATGAATTCCATTTTATTATATAAAATTTTTAAACTCATTAGCGATGAATTCCTCCCCATAATATATGTGGATGGTCCTAATGTGTCGACCAGATTAATTTTTAATAGTCACCTTGAACTTCTTAAAACTTTAAAAGGCTCGATCCTTTATTTTTAAATAATATATCCACAATTTTATAGAATAATAATCAACAAAGAGCATAAAGTACTTAAATCCAACATGGATAGGTGTAATTAGTCTACATAGATCTATGTGAACCAAATCAAGTTTATCATTGGATCTATAGGTACTTTTTTGAAATGTAACTCAATATTACTTTTATGCTAAGTAATCATGACATTTATCTATACCCTTTTTAAGATGTGGTAAGCCTCTTACCATGTTTTTATGGTAGAGTGTGTATACACATAATATTTTCAAATTTTATAAATTATTAACACTTCACATCTTGCAAGAACCCATCAAGATTCAATCTCTTTGAGTGTACACCTTAAAAGGTGCATTGGGAAAGAGGTGGGTAGACCATTAGTGCTTCATAGGATTTTTGTCCCTATTTCCTCTTATTACCAATCAAACCAACTCCTAAAACCATTCCTTAAGCTATTACTCCTCATTTGCACATTCCTCTAATCTTTTCCACTTTCCATCCCTATTTTCCTCATATTAAGTTACTTTTGTTAGTCAGTTGTGCTAGGTCAACTAATTCAACCTTGTAAATCTTTGGATGATTTTCACTTAGGAGCTAGTTTGTCTCTTGGCTGACATATCTCATGACCTAGTGAATAATTGTTTGAAATTATGCTAGGTCAACTAGGTTGACCTTATTAGCCAAGATTTTTGGAAGGGTTTAGGGTTAAATATATATGAAATTAGAAATTCATGATGTCCATAAATCAATCTTGGATTGGATGGGATAGAGAACACCTACACTTATAATTGGGGGGGGGGATATAATTATTAAGTAGGAGCATGACCAATGTGAGGATCCACTAGACCCGATTAGGGGACCACTTTTCATAACACACTATGTGAGATAGGGTTCCAAAGTCTATAGTCTAACACAATCACATAACAATCCTAAAAGAGTCATATGATTTAATATTTCACTAATATAATTAAAAAGAAAAGTAAATATAATATAGTACACATAAAAACTTGTGGCATAAAGTGGGGGTTAGTAAAGAAAAGCACTCATAACATATATAGGGAACTTAAAATAAATTAAGTATGAGTAACACCCTAATACATAGAATATGAAGAGTAATATTATTCGATCTAATACTTATGCTACTTTTATCTACTAAAAGAGAAGAGAATAAATTTACAATATACTTACCTGAATGTGAACCCATTAAGACTCAATCACTCCCTTGGTGAAAGGGGCTTCACAAGAGGTTGTTGTTGTTCTTAAGGATCACTTTGTTAGGCCAAATCATATAAGACCTATCTACAATAATGGATTGTCTAGAATAAGAAACCTAAGCTTAGTTTCCTCAAGTAGAATGGTGGAAGACTATATTGTGAAGAAGCATGAGTGAATAATAACTCTTGATTGAATGTTCTAATAATAACCAAAATGACCTTGTATATATAGGTTAAACTTACCCTAAAATAATTTGGGAGCATAAGTTGCGCTAGATCAACTCGATCAGCCTAGCACATTTTTAGGCTAACTCACTAGGTCTGTGCTAGGTCAGTCAAGAGGCTAACAAACCAAAAGAGAGAAAAGGTCCACAAACTGTACTAGGTCAACCAAGTAAAAAGACTAACTAAAATACAAAAATGGTAAAACAAAATTGATGAGTGAGTATTAATAATCCACATCTCAATAATTAATAGAAAAAGGATGTACAAAAGGGAAAACAACATTGTCAAGTGAGCAGTAACAAACCACATCTCACTTAACAATAGAAAAAGGGTATAAACTCAGGTGTCCATAATAACAAGATAATAAAGTTATGATAAATGGTAAAAGTAAAGTAAATTAAGTCTAGTAAATGTAAAATGAGGTAAATAAAATTATCCAGAGTTACTCAAACATGTTGTTTCACTTTAAGGATAGATAAGACTAAAACAAAGAAGTGCTAGCATGTTTTTAAGAGATGAAGAATAAGGAATTAAATAGTAACGGAAAATAGATTTGGAATCATAATTTTTCTATCAAGTGGGAAAATGAAATGGGTCGAGGGGATGATGAAGGAAAAACCAAGGTAGAGGAAACTCTTTATCTAAGTCAAGACACTCAAATTAGGTTTGTCAAAATAAGAGGACTTTCAACCTTAAGGACTATGAATAAATTATCTTAGTGACAAAAATCTTAGGTCAACAAATGTAATATATATATCATCCTATGAAGGTTATATACATGAAAATTAAATGGACCTACCTCCCTAATATGTGTCCCTCACTCTTCAGGACCCCTTATAGAGTCATCGATCTACTACAAAGATTAGGTACTTACGTGAGAAAGTAGGTAGCACCATAAAGTTTTTTGAATTCCTCTATTCTAATTTACTAGCTTACCACACCCCAAAGGGATTTAGCTCTATGTGAAGTCATCTATGGAGTTTGATCTTTAATTGGAGATAGGATACGTGTTTATAATCACATATTTTGGTGTGATTTTGAATTTTGAGATTTATATGTTGATTTTTAGATATCATTGCCCTTTGTTTCAAATGATTTGGATTTTAATTTTATTGATGGTTTTTCTATTCCTCCTCCATACGAATTTGGAAAACCAAACATGGGTTCTAAAGATGACTTTAATTTGAAAACTTGGGACAAGGTAGATAAGAGAGAAAAACATCAAAGAGCATGGGGTTTAAAATTATCATAGATCAAGGTGAAATAAAAGTGGTATCTTGACTTCAACCTTGTTTTATCAAATGTGGAGATGAGAGAAAGGGGAAATCAATAGAAATGACACATGGAACAATTTGAATTGCTTCAAATTGAAAAAATGTGATAAAGGGAAAAAAGGGATATAATGATAGTAAAATGTGATTCCTTATCATAATAAAGAGGGATATAGAAGAAAACATGCTAACATATATTATTCTACATATTACATCTAGCAAAAGAAGCAAAATCTAAAGTTTAAGAACAAGGATCAAGAACATGTAAATAATGGTAACTTTATGAGGAGGATTGGGTCATACCCATGGTATTAAAAATCAACTCATAAAAGAGATACCCATGAGGTTGATAATAAGAAAAAAGTGAGGTAACCTTTTGACAAAGCACCTTACAAATAAAAACCCAAAGGATGCCAAAATAGTATTGGCAAGCAACAAAAAGAGAAATAAATAAGTAAAACATGATGTTTTAGTGAGGGATGTCAAGTCCTATCCATGTTTTTACAAAGAAACTCACAAAATAAAAATTTAAGGGGTACAAAAAATAAAAAAAAATGTAAGGAAATAAAAAAGACTATGGTACATCAAGAAACCAAAAGACCAAAATGGAGGACTAAAGGTTTGTGAAAGGAAGGGATATATTTTAGAGGGAGATATCCATGCTTAATAAACCTAAGAATTTTTTTAGAAAGATACAGATAGACAGCATGACAAAGAAAGAAAGTTTCCTACATTAATGGCTATATCAATGATGAGCATGTGAGAGACAAGCCTATGTGTGTTGGAAGGTTTCTTTAAGTTGAATTAGTTTGGTAGCATGTAATGGAGAATAAGAGTGGGAATTTTAAAATTCCCCAAAGGTTAATTGGATATGGGAATGGGCATCATAAGATGCCTTAAAATTTGAAATGACACGTAGGTGGGCATCATAATATACCCCAATAGCTAAAAAGCAAAAGAAAAGATAGGAAAAGATAAGAAGAAAGTAAAACCCCATATCATGTTTAAATGGATTTATATTGTCTAAGAATATTATAATTGGGGATATGATACTTAAGGAAAAAAATAATGGTAATAAAAAAGAATAACAGACAGAGATAAAGAACTAAGTTAGGTAGACAAATAACTAAGTTGGACATATAAGGAAGGAAAAAATATAAATTGGAAAACAAGGAAGGTAGAAAATAGTTTAGGGTCAACCCGGTCAGCCTATCATAAAGGATAGGGCTTGTAAACTATACATGGTCAACTAGGTTGATCCATTACAATGCACATAAGCTAGAAAAAACACTAGGTTAACTAGGTTGACCTAGTATAATAGATGGGTTCCTTATTTTGATTATATATTTAGTTATACTCATTTGTTTTACAAATCATAAAATGTGTTAAATTCATGATGACATAGGGAAGATGATAAAGTTGATATCAAGTTATGAAAGAACATAAAACTAGGTCGACCTACTTGACTATGTAGGGGTAATTTTAAAGATTGTAAACTATGAAAGGAAAGTATAGAATAAAAAAGACATAGAGAAATAAAATTTGACCTGAGTGGTTTAGAAGTGAAAAAAAAATAATATTGTTGATCAAGAACCTTATAAAAAACTATCAAAAAACCTATAAACTTGGTTAATTTAGTCAACCAAGCAATACAAAAACCTACTGAAAAAGTGTTAAAAATGCACTAGGTCAACTTGGTCGACTTAGTTGACTGAACAAGAAGTTTGAAAATTGGAAAAAAACTATACTAGGTCAAGTTGGTTGATCCAATTATTTGAATAGAGTTATGAAAGTTTTAAAACTTGTACTTGGTTAAACTAGTTGAGCCAATTACTTGCTCCTATAAACATATACACATAGATAAATAAATTAGGTCAATAAGGTTGATCCATCATAGTAAAGATATGATAAAAATAATTATGAATAGAAATGAAATAAGTGAAAGAAATATTGAATGGGTTTGATAATTTTCAAGTTCACTAGAATGTATGCAATCAAAATGCATCATGTCTATAAATCAATCTTGGATTGGATGGGATAGAACACACCTACACTTATTATTGGGGGGTGTATAATTTTTAAGTGTGAGCATGATGAATGTGAGGATCTGCTAGACTCAATTAGGGGATCACTTGTCACAACAAACCATGTGAGATAGGGTTCTAATGTATATAGTCTAAGACAATCACATAACATCCCTAAAAGAGTCATATGATTTAATATTTCACTAATCTAATAACAACAAAATTAAATCTAGTCTAGTGCACAACAAAACTTGTGGCACAAAGTGGGGGTTAGTAAAGAAAAGAAATAAAAACATGTATAGGTAACTTCAAATAAATTAATTTTGAGTAACACCCTAATACATAGAATATGAAGAGTAATATTATTTGATCCAACACTTATGCTATGTCTATCTACTAAAATAGAGGAGAAAAAATTTAGAATATACTTACCTAGACGTGAATCCATTGAGACTAAATCTCTCCTTTAGCTAAAGGGGCTTCAAAAGAGGTTATGATTTTTAAGGATAACTTTGTTAGACCAAAACATCCAAGACCTATCCATAAGACTAGATTCTCCAAAATAAGAAACCTAAGATAAGTATCCTCAAGTAGAATGGTGAAAGAGAAGATTATGAAGAATCATGAGAAAAATAACTCTCAATTTCATATTCTAATAATGATCAAAATGACCTTATATATATATATATATATATATATATATATATATATATATAGGTAGGTAGGTAGAACTTACTCTAAAATCATTTGATAACATCGGCTATGCTAAGTTGACCTGATCAACTTGGCACATTTTATGGATAACTCACTAGGTATGTGTTAGGTCAATCAAGAGGATAACATACCAAAAGAGAGAAAAGGTCTAGAAATTGTACTGGGTCAACTAAGTTGACCTAGTATGCTGAATAGGTCAAAAGGGTGACAAGCAAGGAAATGAAGGATAGAAAGAGGACAAATACTAGAGGAATATACAAGGGAGGATAAATAGCTTAGGGAAAGGTTTAAGGAACTAGTTAGAATGGTAATAATATGGAAAAAAGGAAAAAACAATCCTATGAAACACTAAAGGTTTGCCCATCCCTTTCTTAGTGCACCTGTTTAGGTGTGCACTTAAAGAGATTGAGTCTTAATGGGTTCTTATAAGATGTAAAGCATCAATAATTGATAAAATTTGAAAATATTATGTTTATACAAAATATTCCTACATATATAAGATCATTTCATTACATATTTCAATATGTAATCAGGTATTATTATTTGCTTGTGCTTATTTACAATCTACTCTTCCACCATACTACTTGATGAGTCTTAGCTTATGGTTTTTACCTTGAGAATCTAGTCTTGTGGATAAGTTTTGGATGATTTGGATTTTCTTAGTGATCCTTACAAATTGTAACAACCTCTTTGAAATCCCCTTTGGCTAAGGGAGAGATTAAGTCTTGATGGGTTCATTATTCATGTAACTATTCTCTAACTTTGTTCATCTCTTTAGTAGATAGAAGTAGCATAAGTATTGGCTTTGAATAATATTACTCTTCATATTTCATGTATTAGGATATTATTCATACATATCTTAATTTATTTTATCTTATAAATGTTTTGATTGTTTACTAACCACTCATATTATACCACAAGTTCTGGTGAGCACTAGATTAGATCTACTTTACTTGTTAATAGTTTGGTGAGATATCAAAACTCAAGAACCCCTTAGGGTTATTACATGATTATGATTAACTAGAGGTTTTATAACCCTCCCTAACATGGTGTATTATAGGAGGAGATCCCCTAATTGGATCTAGTGGATCCCCATATTGGTCATGTTCCTGCTTAACAAATGTTCCCCAATCAAAAGTGTATGGTATGATTTATCTTCTTTGAGTTATGATTGATTTATAGACATGATGTATTTTTGATTACATACATTCTCGTAAACCTAACATGAATCTAACACTTATAGGTTTTTTTAAACTTATTTCACCATTTTATTTTTCATATATTTATGATGTTGGGTTGACTATATCACCATAATACTAACTTATGTGTGTAATTTTAACACATAGCCGCATCTATATGACTATGTTCTTTTTGTGTAAGTTTTCCATACTTCCAATTCAAACTACTAGGTCAACCTAGTCAACCCTATAAATTTTTAGGAATTATAATCAACATAATAGGTTGACTTGATTAGCCTTGTACATTTCTAGACTATCAACAATAGGTTTATACAAAGCTAGGTTGACCTAGTCAACATAGTTAGCATATCTGACAAGTACAAATTAAAGTTATTCAACAATAATATTATTTTTATATACATCCTCCAACCCACCAAGGTTCCTTTCTATCTTTTTTTATAATTTATATCATTTGTTACAATTCTATATTTCATAGTTTATAGTATTTAAAATTTCCCTTGTACAATCAAATTGGTTGACCCTATCGACGTAGTTTTGTATTTTGTATTCTGTCTAGAAAGCTAAGTAGATACTTGTCTAGTAAAATGAAAACACTATCGATATTTCTCTATATTATTTACATACACTAAAATTTTCAATGACACTATACTATGTTTTCAAGTTTGAATTAACCCTTATATGTTAGTAATTAGCTCACACTTTCATTTCATGTTGTTTACATGCTTAAAATAGATCACATAGTCTAATTAGGTGGTTTTTTATTATACCATTTATTTACACTATTTTATCTCTTATGCACACATTAACAAATCAAAAAATATTAAAAAAGAATTTAATAATTGTCTAGACAAGGCTTACCTACTTGGATTTTATCACCAAGGTGGACGCTAACTTAGTTTTCTAGCCAAGTATAAACATGTGGTTAAAGGTATATTTTTTCTAATCACCCAACACCCTTATAATTGTAGTGTGTGAAGTGATGGGCTACAATATAATAAAAATATAGTACCATTACCAATACATATCCCTTTCAACCCAAATGTTTTGAAACCTTCCTTAGATTGTTTTCTAGTTCTTTTCTTATAACCAACTTCCTATCACATCTAAAACTATACTCTAATAATCTAACAACATTTAGGTTAACCACTTAGTTAGATTTCAATTTATAAGCTGATTTATTTATATTTGATTAATTGTATGTTTTATTGAAAAATATTTCATTGGCCAACATTGGTGTAAGGTTTTGTGATATGTGTCTCAATTGGATCAACCTAATTGACCCAATTGATTGTGTATTTCCCTTCATTTATTGATTTCAAAAAGTACTTGTAAAAATGTTATTATCTCAGTATATAGTCAATTCTATCAACACAATCTCTTACATACTAACTACTTTTTCCTACTTGTTGTGCTAGGTTGACCCAATCAACCTTGTACCCTTTTTCATCCCATGTCTGCTATGCCTGGTCAACCTAGTCAACTCTGTACAATTGTTTAGGCCTTGTTCTTTATTCTAGGTTGACCCAATCAACTCTATATAGTTTAATTCCTAACCTATTTATCATTCTTATAATTTTTTTCATTTTTCTAAATCCATTATGAAGTCTCCTATAATAATCTTCTTGTATAACTTGAATCTATTTAGATACTATATGGGATGTTCATTTCTTCCTCTCTTTTCCTCCCAAGAGTGCCATCACTCTTGGGGCACCTCTTTACATCCTTCATTAATCACTTTTAACATGGTTTAAATCATAAATTAATATTAATTTGATGGGTCTAAAACTTTCCTTACCTACCAAGATACTTCTCATCTTCAAAACTTTCAAAATAATGTGGGAGATGTTGACCAATTTTGACTTTTTAGTTAAATTGAGACACCTATAGGTTAAAAATTGACTTTATAGGTCTATAATAGGTCTAATATATTGACATGAGGTGTTTTTTAGGTAATTTTATTCCATTAAATGTTATATTATCCTTGGTCACTTATTTCATTAGTCTCTCATGTCATTTTGGGTCATTTTAAGGGTCAAAACAATGCATTTAATGCTTTGTATAGGTTTCTTAGGAAATGTGAAAGTGTCAAAACATGATTTCATTAAAAATGTGTCATTATAATTATTAGATAATTAAAACTACTAAAAAAATGGTAGGTTGTTTAGAGAAAAGGTAGTTCTCTTGGTAAAAAAGGAGAAAATGACATTTGTACATCCTCTTTGGAAAGTGTGCCACTTAGAAAAGGTTGAAATGTGACTCTTCAGATCCCCCACACTTAATTACATGTTTTTTATCTACATATGTCATTTATTTCTCAAAACTATTTTGCTCTCTTTTCACCTTATTTGGCAAGCAAAAGTGACTGGCAGGTTTGTACTTGGTATGGTCAACACAAGGGGTTTTAGACAAAATTACCTTAGGGGTATATTATAAATTTATTTAGACTATATTTTATTTTTTATTTTAGAGGAATGGTTTCTTTAGGTTTATGAGCAATCTCTAATAAGTTGACTATGTAAATTTGTGTATCAATCTATGCACCCTTTAGGTTTTCCTTCATTCTGGGAAAATATTTACAACCTACATGATTATATTGTTTCCAAAGGATTTTTAATCTCCCCTAAAATTTTTTCCATGTTTGGTTTCACAATTTGAGTTGTTTTGATGAGTCAAATACATCAAGTTTCAAAGAGGAGCATCACTTTATGTGGTTGGTAGTTTTCTCCTACTTGCAGCATATTCATACTTTGGTCATAGTTTCAAAGAGTTGGAGTAGGTATTTTATCATTATTTAAATTTTATTTTATTTCCTTTCATCTTCCAATCTCATATTCTAACACATGCTCCATAAGAGTGTAGTCATAAAGATCATAAAGTCAATTAACCTTATGACTATCATACTCAGTCAATCATGGTTAACCATGTTTATAAAACCTATGTATCATGATTATATAATTTTTATTGAGATTTAAAATCAATGGTGTATCTTTTATAATAATTATTTAGTGATCCAAGTTTCATTTGATATAAAAGGAAGAGGTGTGTGGTCATTTGCAACTTTTGCATTCAGTCAGTAATTAACATGCATCTACAGGTATTCAGAGTAATGTCATAATAAGAATGAAAGGATTAGTGGTGATATAAACCTATTTTAAGTGTGAATAATTAATTTTATTGTATTGAGATATACCTATAACCATTTTTAAAGGAAAATGAAATATACATTGCTCATTCTTGTATTCATTGCCTATGTGTGAAAGTACCCACCTACATGTGGCATTGGTAGAGCGTTAAAGGTACTTGTATGGGATATTCGAGCATGGTAAGATCCTCCTAAAAACTATAGAATGTGTAAAATCTCAAGATAGGTCTAATGGAAATATCAAGTGGTCAAATATAAGTGAAAGCCTAGATCAAACATGAAAGGACATAATTTAAGCCCTTTGTCCCTAAAACAATGAAATAAAGTTCTAAAGGCTTATTGTGATGTCTTATATCAAGGTTAATAATAAATTTTAAGGTATATGTGTGTGTGTGTGTGTGTGTGTGTGTGTGTGTGTGTGTGTGTGTGTGTGTGTGTGTGTGTGTGTGTGTGTGTGTGTGTGTGTGTGTGTGTGTGTGTGTGTGTGTGTGTGTGTGTGTGTGTGTGTGTGTGTGTTTGTGTATGTATATATATGTATGTATATATATATATACATATATGTATGTGTATATATATATATATATATATAAACCTTATATCTCTTGGTAAAGAGAAGGATTACAACAAGAATGGGGTCAAGAAAAATAATTGAGTATGGTTTTTTGGGGTCCTAAAGGTGCCTCAAAAAACACTGAACTTGGAAAATGAAATCTACATAAAAAGAGCCATAAGAAACCTCTTCATCTAAAAGTTACAAATTGAGAACATTCCATCAAGATAAAGTGTTTCCAAATAGTTAAGAAACTAATATGGTTTAAATTATCATCATAAGGAATTATATTTTGTGTTTTGGCTCTCCAAATACATCTACAGTCTATACATAGACATGGTTAGTCACCTACAACCAGGTGTTGCTTGAGAATAATAGTGAGATAAAGATAAATGGATCTTTACATGGTTTATTTGTTTTGAATATAGTTTTAATAGGTATAATTAATTATGGGCGACCTTATAATGTTTCAAGAAGGCCATATATTGCTTCATCCTTCCCAAATGCACACCTATAACCACTACAAGTGATTATCTCAGCCAGACAGTGAGTAGGAAGTAGCGCTTTCAATGATGATAATGATATACAAGGTGAAAAAATGAATAAAAATCCTAGTGAAATGACTATTTAAATTTAAATAAGAGTCTTTAAGAATTTTTGAAGCCTAAACATGTAAAGAACAACTGACAAGTAGGGTCCTAAGGCTGGGTGTCTCAGTCAGAGGGATAGGGAGCAAAGAAGCTGATCTCATTAAGACAAATATGACATGGAAATGAAATAATATGAAGCTAATAAATTAAAATTACCCTAATAAAAATAATAATATGGTTTGTATACCCTATTTTAGAGTCCCAACAAGACAACTTGCATCTACAGTCAGGCTCAAGAACAACACAATCAAGATTTTGTGAACTTAGTCTTAGGAGTTAAATAGGTGTATGGAAGTGTATATGAAGATTAAGGGCCATAATTTAAAAAATATATATATATATCATGACCATGACCATATAAGTATACCTAATTAAACTAGAATTATATAGAGAAGGAACCCTCACTTGAGGCAAATTCAGTCCATGAGAAATAAACCATATAAAAAGGCCCTTACATACGTCTATCTTATGTTTTGGGTGAGTTAAGAGGTCATATGACCTATTTATGAGATAAATTATTGTAAAATTCATACTTGAAACTTGGATAACCCTCTCCAATACCTAGTTTTGATGACAAGATAAGGGAAGTACCCCCTATTTTATCTCAGATAGGGGGTACTTTTCCATGCATAAACTAATAGTTTAAAGGGAATAAGATAATATATTTATACCAAGAGTTAGGAAAAAATTAAGGGAATGTGCAGAGAGTTGTAATATATAAGGATAAATTTGGATAAAACCTTACATAGGGGTGAAACCAAACAAGGTACTAATGAGATTCAAGGTTGTGGTCAAGCATGTTAAGCAAGTTTTGGCCTAATACTCATTTGAGAAGTCAAAAAAAATTATAGCGTGAGGTAAGACCTATAATACATTATAAAATGTTTAGAATATCACTGTAAGTGTGTTTAAACTATTTGGACATAGATAAAATCATCATAGACTATCTTGAGGTCTTAAGGTACATACACGCTTCTAGGAATGGTGAGACTTTAAAGCCAAAGATAAGGTCATTCTCAACTCCAGCATTAGAAGATAACTAAAATATATGGTAAAATTTTTATAGGGTCATAATAGACATGTATAATCTATTTTAATGTAGGGGAACCATCAAAAAACTATTTGGAGCCCCAAGGACAAATTTAGACCTACAAAATGAGGAAAATAAACTCAATAAGAGGACTTTGATAGCTCATATTTTTCATGATGTTTTGCATGGGAGTAAAATGAGTCTGGGTAGGATAATAGGGTCTCTAAATATCATATTTTGAGAATTTTTTGGCAGGTTAGATGTTATATCATTATGAACCAACATTAAGACCAAAAAAAAGACATACTAAACCCTTAGCTAGGACCTGATGGATAAGGTGAGCTTGGAAATATAATAAAATGGAATATTTTTACTATAATATATATTATATGTTGAATTATACTCTCTTAGTCTCCCTACCATGCCAATTATCTGTATGGACTTGTACAAACATGGTATAAAATAAGATTTTCTTCACTTTTTTTTATGTTTTGTACGATAAAAGAGGATTCAAGACATGTATTCAAGTTTGGGATAAATATTAAGACCTAAAATAACTCCATATGGACATTTTACTCCAAGATATATCTTCTAATTATTCAAACAAACTCCTTCAACTCAGCCAGTCAAATCTAGCCTAAAGGATAAGCTAGTGAAGAAGATGGAAAAAGTCAAGTGGGGTGATTTTAAGATGTGTTTGATGATTATAGGTACATGGAGGGAATTTAAAATTGTCATTAAATCTATTCCACATATTTTTAGGGACAATTTATGCCTTTTTAGAAGCCAAATGTGCAAGGTGCATGGAAGAGTAGTTTTCTAGACAACAAACAATGATTACTTCTCTCCAAGTGATTCCAAAAGATTAGGAATCCAACCAATGAATGAAGAGGCATTTATTATGCCCATAAATTTCATTTAAATCATTTATAATACTCCTTATTAGTTATATAATGTTTAAATAACTCTAATCATGAAGGCAATTTTTGAGCCAGTTGAGGAGTTTTTTTACCATTTTTACATGAAGTTTGTGACTTAGATTGACAATTTTAGCTCCTATAATTTTATTTTTTCATCCCAAAAACTCTATAAATGTACAATTAACTCATTTTATAAGATTTAAAATTGTCTTTTTTACCCTTGGACTTCTCTTCTTCTTCTCTCTCTCTCAAGTTCTATAAGAGGTAGCCATTTTAGCATTGTATAAGATGCTCCACATGAGTATGGAAAATACCTTATCATTTATATAAATTTTTATAAATAAAATGAATAATTTTTACCTCTTCCATGAATTTAATTAGTTTTTTTCACTTAAATTTATATTTTATTAGTGAAGAATGTGGATTCCTAAGCGTTGTGTCTCATTGTTTCATTTATTTTTAGCTTCTTGTAGGGCATGTGAAGTGTTCTAGGAAATTTACATGGTTTAAATGAGTTTTTATTTTTACCAGTACCATTAAAGACCTCTTTTTTATTCCTCCTATATAAATACATTATTTTATAACCTCATAATGTAACATTGATGTAAGAAGACTTAGAATAGAAATGTGTATGGTTTGGCTAGTTTCTTGGTCTCAAGTGTAAGATACATATGGTTGGGTGTCATCAACATATCTAGTGTATCACATACATTAGGTTAGTTTTTATTTTAGTTTATATCCCCCTTTTAACCCCCACCAAGTTTAGTTTTAGGTTCAATCCTAAGTGGTACATCAAGGGAGCTATCCCTTTCTAGAGACTCACCTTGTTCCTTAGGCTACCCATAGGATTAGAGGTGATTCCATTGTACCACTTATATGAGGAGATATTTTAATATCCTAAAATGGTGAAAATCCAAGTTAAAATAGTTTTTTTTTACTCTTGTTCCAATATTTGGAGAATTTTTGGTGTTGTCCTTCAAAACATTGGCCTTTAGAGGCATCTATTCAAGCATCAATGGTGACTCTGAAGATATATCAATTGGTCTAGCAGCCTAATTTATCCTTTAAATATTTATGGTAACATGTTTCATTTGTTTATTTATTTCAATTAGGTTTCATGGTTTAATTTGGTGTTGAATTTTGTTCCCTACAAGTTGGTGAGACATTTCAATCTTGTACCATTCCCTATCAATATGAGTAGTTATTTGGTAAATCTTGTCATGATCCTTATCAACCTCAATATGAATTTCATCATCTCCAATATGATCCTTATATACCCATTCATGAAGTGTATTAGTACTATAACTAGCCTCCTCAATGTTTTGCTCCTAGTCAATCTAGGCACTCCTCAAGCCAACCCATTTCTACCTTCAAGAAGACACTCTTGGGCTATGAGAGATATATGATGGATCTTGATACTCAAAGGGGATATGTTATAGTGGTTCCTATCCATTAAATTAATAAGTTTATATAATCATTAGTGTTGATCAAAAGAGAGTGGGTACCTATTGAGAGAGCTAATTGGTAAAGGCTCATAAGTGAAATGCTTGATGTGAGTGGTCTAGTTTCTTCCTTAGAGGATAGGATAGGAGTTCATGAAATGTAAACTCACCATACCTATTATCCTTCATATCTACTTCCATAAGTTTCATACCAACCATACATGACCCCTACCCATGAGCCAAATCAATCCCATCAAATTCATCCTTTAACAAATTAGTTGGAGGAGAGAGTTGAGAGAATAAATCTTATGTTTGAAGCTAATCTTGATAGGAAAATTTAATTGGAAAATATGCATATGAAATATTCAATTTTGGAATAAAAGGAAGTTTAGTTCAAGCCCTAATTTTCCTCTCACATTTCATCCCCACCACCTCAAAAGGAGACTCATAATTCCAATGTTATAAGCTAGAAAAACATAATGGAGTCATGGGGAAAGAAAGAGGAGAAAAGTCTTGACAAATAATGTGACATTGATAAGAATATTAATGCTATAAAAACACATCCTATCATTCCTCAAGAAAAGGTTTCTAATTCTAACATCCTTTTCTAGAGTAAGATAGTGGAGTCATGGGGAAAGAAAGATGATAGAAACATTGTCTAAGAGTGTGAAGTGGAGAATGGATTTGATCATTTATAAGTCCCTCCCACCCTTCCTCAAGAAGCTTCTTATATTCCATGTTAGACCTAATGTAATCCTTATCCTCATGATGATTCTTATTAACTCCAATAAATTTTTTTCCAGGAGGACCTAGCCAAACAAATTGAAGAGTTAGAGTCAAAATGAGGTTGTTAAGTCAAGGTGAGATGGAAGGTCTAGACCCATAATAAGATATTATGCCTAAACACACCCCATATAACCTTTCTCAAGAGATTACTCAAGCCAAATTCTATCTTAATGAGGTGTTTTTCAAGTGGAAGGAATAAAATCAAGTGGTTTTAACCCAAGTTCTACCTCCTCTTCCTCAATATTTCCTAAAAGAACCTCTTACTTTGGATTTTTTATCTGATTTTGAGCCCTATATTCCACCTATACCAACTATTTCATCTTGTCCTCATCCTGTAACCCTTTGCCTTGAAGAACTTGTGGTGTGGGAACCTCAAGGAGATCAAGTAGTTGAGAAAAATTTATAATTCTTACTTGAAGAAAGTGTAACTCCTTGGTATCCTTATTTGGATAGGTCATCGGATTTCAAGATGCCTAGTCTTGGCATCACTAGGAAGAAGTTTGAAGATGTTGCATCGGTTACCAAATAAGATTAGATTATGGTATCTAAGATGAAATTTGAAAACTCTCAAGAGGTCCTAATTGATGAAGAAGATGTAAGCTCTTATGTTGAGTCTCCTTATTTGGTTGATGATGAAGCATACACTCCTTATGTTAAATAAGAAATATTAGAAGAGATCCTTTTGGGATCTAAAGAATAAGTTGAAGGAGTCTCTCTTATTTATTATATTTATAATTATCATGATGACTTATGGTAGATAATTTAGGACATTTTCAAAGAGTTTTAATCTCTCAAGAGGCCTATAACTCCTTTAGGGCTGATTACAAGTGGTGGTAAGAAAGATGCCATTGTTTAAAATGTCATAAGTAAGCAAGAAAAAAATATAAATCAGCTTATATAGGTCTAGACAAACCTATATTATCCTCAATATTTCAAGGAACAAGAAATTCCTTTTGAGAGTATGCCTAAAAAGAGAATGAAGGTTGATCATGAGAAAGAGAGTGGGAAGCAATATGAAGTATGTAAATAAGGTCAAGAGGGATATTCCTACATTGGATACCTATTTGAAGTTGATTTACTAGAAAACAATTCAAATTAAGAGCCAAGGAAAAGGTTTGGTCCATCAAGAGTGTAATATAAAGAAAAATATGCTTGACACCCTCATCCATCTCATAGAAAAGGAGACTAAAGAAATTTTCCCTTTGATCTTAGAAAGAGAGGTATGACTGATTGTTATTTGTATATAATAGCTTGTTTATTAATTCCCCTAATTGTTTAGAGAAAATGTGTGTCTTGTGTGTTTGTTTTCTTTGTTGTGTGTATCCTTTCCCTTGTATGGTCAAGGTAGTCTTAGTGTCTTGTCTTGATCAAAGGTTTGTGGTCAATGGTCAAAGGTTTTCTTGTTTGTATCAATCCTTAGATGACTCCATAAGCCTAATGGAATAATAACGCTACTAGTGTAGTTAGTATAATAGGCATACTACCAATATGAGTCACCAATTTGTTGACCAATTTTGATTTTTTAGTCAAATTGGGGCACATATAGGTAAAATCTTAACTTTCATGGTGTATTGGAGGTCTAATTTATTGTCATGAGGCATTTCATAGGTCATTTGATGCCATTCAATGTTATATTATCCTAGGTCACTTATTTCATTAGTTTATCATGTCATTTTGGGTCATTCTAAGGGTCAAAATAGTGCATTTAATGTTTTTATGGGTTTCTTGGGCAATGTGCAAGTGTCAAAATGTGATGTCATGCCCCATGTGTCAGTATAAGTCTTAGATAACTGACACTATTGAAAATATGGTAGGTTTTTTAGATAAAAGGTAGTTTTCTTTGTAAAAAGAGAGAAAATGGCATTTGTATGACCTCTTTGGGAAGTGTGCCACTTGAAAAAGGTTGAAATGTTACTCTTCAACTCCCCCAAGCTCAATTACATGTTTTTTGATTTGAATATGTCATTTATTACTCAAAACCATTTTTCTCTCTTTTCACCTTTTTGGCAAGCAAACGTGACTTGCAGGTTTGTACTTGGTAGGTCACCACAAGGGGTTTTAGAAAAAATACTCTTAGGGGTTATTCTAAACTTAGTCATCTTACATTTGATGTTTGGTTGTAGATTAATGGTAGTCTAAGGTTTATGAACCATCTGTAAGAAGATGACTATGTAAATTGACATATTAATCTATGCACCCTTTAGTTTGGGAAAATCCATACAACCTACTTGTTGAGATTATTTCTATAGGATTTTGACTCTCCCCTCAAATTTTTTCCCTTCTTGGTTTAAAATTTGGAGTTTTTTGATGATTCAAGTACATCAAGGTTTGAAGAGGAGCATCACTCTATATGGTTAGCATTTTTCCCCTACTTGCAACATCTTCATACTTTGGTCATGGTTTTAAAGAGTTGGAGTAGGTATTTTATCATTCTTCTAATGTTATTTTTTTTCCTTTCATTTTATGAGATCATATTCTAAGGCATGTTCCATAAGAGTGCAGTCATAAAGATCATGAAGTTAGTTAAACTTATGACTATCATACTCTGTTAGTCATGGTTAACCACATGTATAGAACCTATGTGCCATGTTTATATAAATTTGATGGATATTTAAAAGTAATGGTTTATATTTTATCATCATGAAGTAGTGATCCAAGTTTTATTTGATACAAAAGGAGGAGGTGTGTAGTCATTTGTAACTTTTGCATTCAGTCAGCCATTAATATGCATCTATAGGTATTTAGAGTAATGTCATGATAAGAATGAAATCCTTAGTGGTGATATCAACATATTTTAAGTGTTAGGAATTAATTAAAGGTCATTGAGATAGGCCTAGAACCTTTTTGAAATGCAAATTCAATATACAATACCCATTCTTGTATTCACTACCTGTGTGTGACAGTACACACCTACAGGTGGCATTGGTAGAGCCTTGAAAGTAATAGTATGGGATATTCAAGCATGATAAAATCCTCCTCCAAAATATATAATGTGTAAAATATAAATAAAAGCCTAATGAAAACATCAACTAGGTAGATATAAGTGAAAACTTAGATCAAATATGAAAGGACATAATTTAACCCCTTTGTCCCTAAAACAAGGAAACAAAGGTCCAAAGGCTTGTTGTGATGTCTTATAGTAAGGTTAATAAGAAGGTTTAAGGTATATAGATATCTAAACCTTATATCTCCTAGTAAAGAGAATGATTATACCAAGAATGGGGTCAATATAATTTATTGAGAATGGTTTTTTGGGGTCCTAAAGGTTCCTCTAAAAACACTAAACTTGGACAATGAAATCTACATGGAAAGAGCCATAAGAAACCTCTTCATCAAAAAGTTAAAAATTTAGACCATGCCATAAAGATAAAGTGTTTCCAAATAGTCAATAAACTTCTATGGTTGAAATGATCATCATAAGTAATGATATTTTGTGTTTTTACTCTCCAAGTACATCTACAATCCATACACATGCCTAGTTTATCACTTACAACTAGGTGTTGGTTGAGAAAAATAGTGAGATAAAGGGTAATGGCTCTTTAAGTTGTTGATTTATTTCAAATAAAGTTTGAATATGTATAATTAATTATGTGGTAAAATTTTATGTTTCAATAAGGCCACATATTGATTCATCCTTCCCAAATTCCCACCTACAGCCACTACAAGTGACTATCTTAGCTAGACAGTGAGTAGGAAGTAGTGATTTCAATGATGATAATGTTATACAAGGTGAAAAAATGGATAAAAATCCTTGTGAAATGATTATGTAAATTTAAAGAAGAGTCTTTAAGAATTTTTCAAGGTTAAACATGTAAAGAAGAACCTACAAGTAGGGTCCTAAGGCTAGGTGTTTGAGTTAGAGGGACATGAAGCAAAGAAGTTGATCTACTTGAGACAAATATGATAGGTAAATGAAAGAATATGAACATAATAAATTTAAATTACCATAATAAAAGAAATAGGAGGGTTTTTATACCCTTTTTTAGATGCCCAAAAAGACAAATTTCATCTACAATTAGGCTTAAGAACAAAACAATCAAGATTTTATGAACTCAGTCGTAGGAGTTAAATAGGTGTATATAAGAGTATATGAAGAGTAAGTGCCTTAAAAAAACATGGGAAAATATACCATGACCATGAAAATTTAAATATACCTCATCCACCTAGAAGCATGTATATAAGGAACCCTCACTTGAGGTAAACTTAGTCCATGAGAAGCAAATCTTGTACACATGCCCTTGCATAAGTTTGTCTTGTGTTTTGGGTGAGATAAGAGGTCATAAGGCCTAGTTATGATATCAATATTTTTACAAGGAATCCTTACCACTTGGATAACCCTTTATAATACCTAATTTTATGAGAATATGGGGGAATTTCCCCCTATTTTGTTTAATATAGGGGGTACTTTCCCATGCATAAACTGATATTTTAAAGGGAATATGATAGAAGAGTTAGACCAGGAGTTGGGAAAACATAGATGGAAGGTGTGGAGAGCTATAATGCACTAGGATAAATTTTGATAACACCTTGCATATGGGTGAAATAAAATAGGGTACTAAAGAGGCTCCAAGGTTGTAGTTAAGCACATTAAGCAAGTTTTGGCCTAATACTCATTTGAAAAGTCAAAACCATTTATAGCATTAGGTAAGACATATAATAAATTATAAAATGTTTAAAAGATAATTTTAATTGTGTTTAAACTATTGGGACATAGATAAAATAATAAAATACTATCTTGAGGTCTTAAGGTATACATAGGCTTCTAGGAATGGTGAGACTTTGAAGCCAAAGAGAAGGTCATTCTCAAATCTATAATTAGAAGATAACTCAAATAGATGGGAAAATTTTTATAGGGTCAAAATATACATGTGTAAGCTATTTTAATGTAGGGGAACCATCATAAATCTATTTGGATCCTAAAGGACAAAATTAGACATAAAAAGTGAGGAAAATAAGATCAATAAGAGGAATTTGATTGCTCATATCTTTCATGAAGTTTTATATGGGATTCCAAGGAATTTGGGGAGGATAATAGGGTATTTTAAGATCATATTTTGAGAATTTGTTGTCAAGACAAATGTTGGATCTTTATGAACCATCCTTAAGACCAAAAAATAGTCCTAAAACCCAACTAAACCCTTAGCTAAGACCCAATGGAGAAGGTGAGATTGGAAAGCTAATTAAATGACATAGTTTGGTAGTATAGATATTGTATGTTTAAGAAAAATCTCTCAGGCTCCCTCCCATGCCAACTATTTATATGAACTTGTACAAACATGGTACAAAACAAGATTTTCTTCACTATTTTTGTGTTTTGTAGATTAGAGGAGGAGTCAAGACATATGGTCAAATTTTTTAGGAATATTAAGATCTGAAATAAATAATTATGGAAATTTTATTCCATTAAAAATCTTATATTCAACTCAACCAGTCAAATCTAGCTTAATGGACAAGCTAGTGAAGAAGATGGAAAACTTCAAGTGGGGTTATTTTAAGATGTGTCTAATTCTTATAGGGACATGGAGGGAATTTAAAATTGTCATTCACTCTCTCCCATGGATTTTCATGGACAAATTATGCCTTTTTAGAAGCCAAATGTGTAGGGTGCATGGAAGAGCAGGTTTCTAGATAGTAGATGATGATTGCTTCTCTCTAGTTGATTTTAGAAGATCAATCATGAAACCAATGCATGGAAAGGAATGTATGATGTCCCTACCATGATTTCAAATCATTTAGAATACTCATTAGTTATAGTATTTTCAAACAACTCCAATCATGAAGGTAGTTTTTTGAGCTAGTTGAGGAGTTTTCTTTCCACTTTTCATGCAATTTGTGACTTGGATCGACACTTGTAGATCCTAACCTTGCATGGTTTATCCCATGCTCTATCCACATGCATATTTAACTCCTTTGATCAGATTTACAAGTGTCCTTGTGACCCTTAGACTTCTTTTCTTCTCTCTCTCTCAAGCTTTGTAAGAGCTAGCCATTTTGACATTATATAAGATGCTCCACCTAAGTATAGTGAATCCCTACTCATTTCTATACCTTTTAATCAAAAATGAATAAGTGTTACCTCTTACATGACTTTACTTAGTGTGTTTTACTTGAATGTGGATTTTCTTAGTGAAGACTATGGATTCTTTAACACTGTGTCTCATTATTTCACCTATTTGTAGCTTCTTCTTGCAGGGCATGTGAAGTGTTCTAGGAGATGTCCATGGTTTAAGTGATTTTTTATTTTCATCAATGCCATTTAATTCCTTTTTTCAAGTCCTCTTATCCCAAGGCATTCATCCATAACCTCATAATGTAACATTAATGAAAGAAGACTTAGATTGGAAATATGTATGTTTTGGTTAGTTTCTTGGTCTCAAGTGTAAGATACATATGGTTGGATGTCATAAAATATCTAGTGTATCACCTCCATTATTTAAGTTTTGATTTTAGTTTCTCTCCCCCTTTTCACCTGCCAATTTTAGTTATAGGTTCAATCCTAAATGGTACATCAAGGGAGATAGCTCAATCTAGAGACTCACCTCATTCCTTAGGCTACCCATATGCCTAAAGGTGATTCCATTATGCCACTCAGATGAGGAGAGATTTAAATCTCCTCAAATGGTATAAATCCAAGTGACAATAGGAATAATTTCCAATAATTTAATCAATAATCTCACTAATAGTCCTTCTAATAACCCTCCCCCTAATACCAATTCAGATAATCCTCCTACCAAAACCAACCCACCAACTAATACAACTTAACTTCTTGCCCAATTTATCCATAAAATGAACATAATGTAAAACTATAACACCATTAAAATGATGCAACTCTAACATCATTAGATTAATATGGTTAATTAACCTCTGGCTATCCATCCTCAAGTAAATCCTAATTACATTCCTCTACCTCTTAGAGATGCATCATGTAATGTTATTCCTCAACCCATCATGAATAATAATATGATTCAAACTATTGAAAATGAGCCTTCATCTCCCTTCATTGTGTCCATTGATATTGGTAACATATCTCCAAATATCAAGTATGATGGGAATAAATACCCTACCTTATTTCTCAAATCCTTTGAAAACCTTTACAAAGAGTGGATCTAAACTAATACCTTTGTTACTATAAAAATCTTAGTAAAAACCTTCAATGAAGATTTATTATAATGGTACAACCAATTACCACAACATTCCATTTGTAAAATTGAATATTTGGTTAATCTCTTAGTTAAGGAGTTTTAACACAATGACCTTCCTGAAAATTGTCTTAGCCACTTCATCAATGCTAAGCAATCTCCAACTGAATCATCTCATGAATTTATCAAGCAATGGAAATAACTGGACCATAAATATAAACATAATATGACTAATAATAACTTGTTCAAACTATTTATCACTACTTTGAATCCTTATCTTCAATATAAGGTTTGAACCGTTACTCCCCAAACACTTAATGATCTCTTGATCAAGCTAAACATCAAGAATTTCTCATGAAGTAATTCAAACCTAATCCTAAACTCCTAAAAGGATAATTTCAAATATATACCAATGCTATCACTTATAATTCTCCGCAAACCAAAATTGGAGTTACCAAAGCTAACATCCCTTCATCTTCTCACACACCACTTTCTATGTAGCAAATGAAATAATTTTTACCTCCCTCTAAACCTTTCACTATCCCAACAATCCTCCTAAGTGGTATGACCTTAATCAATTTTTTTGGTTCAATGCCAACATTGGTCACTCCCATACATATTATAGAGGTATCACTAAATTTTTGTCTCCTATATGCTTGGTGACTTATTTAATCATGAATCCATGATCACCCTTCATCATCAAGAGTATACCAATGATTCTAAAAAATGATAGGTTTCTAAATATTCTACCTCCAATAACCAATGATATTTAAATGGATTTAACCCAAGGAATTTTTGATTCATTTGACCCTATCACAAGCTATTAGATCTTGTGTTGTCAGAATGTGAGCTTAAGTAGACGATTAGATATTTCTCAACTTTAAACCTTTTAAGGACTTTTTAAATCCAAATGGTCATTTTATGAATCTCAAACTTGACACTTGCATGAACATCTTTCTCTACAGACCTATCCTAAAAACTTATATCTTTGGATAGAAAGATTACATGGGCATACAATTTATCATGTTCTTGGTATGAAGATCTCCATGGTCCTATAATATTTTGGCTCCAAATGTTTCTTGAGTATATTTATAAAATTCAAAATTGAACTAGTCTGCTCCATTTTTGCATGACATCTTGATGATGATCTAGCTCATTTATATTTTTTATTGATCATTTGTTTCAATATCCAAAGCTCAAATGGACCCTTGAGGCTTGGGAAAAACTTGATTCATGTGCCTGAATGTTATAACCACCATGGAAACTTGCTTTCTTGAATTTAGTCAAACTACACTCTAAGTGGACTTAAAGTGTTTCAAAAGATTTACAGGTTGCTTGAGATCTTTTTGACCACTCATTCCATATAAAACTTTGGATCCTTTATTGAACATGAACTCTACTCAACTTCTTGCTTCACACCAAGACCCCTAGAATCTTTACTACAATGTCAAGTTCTATATGTAGGCTAGAATTGGCCAATAGGATTATATTCTCCCTATTATTTTCTTATTTTTCACTTTTTACATTCTCTTTTTTGGTAAGTTTAAATTGATTTCTAAGAAACCTATTTCCCCTCGCTCGATCAATTTTTAAAATTTTCAAATAATTATACAAATAAATGGACCAATTTTTAGAATTGTAAGTTAGTACATGATAATGAACATGATTTAATTTATAATTATGATGATTATTATTTTTGTAATGATGGATATAATGATTACTATTAGCATGATAATGAAATTTTGGGTGATAATAGATTAGATGCAACTTATTCTCCTTCTCATCTTTCTTCCCCTACTTTTAAAAATCACATTAACAATATAAGGCTGAAATATCCCCTTAGAGGTAGTTCTTTGTTTTAATGTGATCTTAATTATACAAACACTTTTTCTACATCCTTATTCAAATTAAAGAAACACAAGAAAAATACAATCAATTTACATTTACATGGTTCAAGTAACATTATACATTATGTTATTATCATAGGAATGAAAAATGTACATTCCAAAACTTTCTCAATTCAGTTCATATAATAAATTACAAATTATGTTACACCTTTTATAGATTCACAAACTAAAGTAGATGGTATTATTTTGTCACCTTTTACTTTTCAATCTCAACATAGTGATTGTATGAAAAAATTAGAAAATTAAAATCTCTCTAACTCTCCTACTAAATGTCATAATGTGCTAAATTAAAACATTGTTACTACTTCATCTACCCTTGACCCCATTATTGAACATAATGATAACATACTCATTCCACTCATATCTAGTGAAGATAAAACTTGCATTTCATTTGCACATTATGATATGTTACATATTAGTAAAAAGATAAAATATTATTCTAATCCTTTTTTTTAGCATGAAAATGATACTTATTATAATCTTAGCTCTAAAATTGAATTAAAATCTAACTTTCATGGAAATTGGAATAACAATGATTACCATGACTTTAGTTAAGAAAATATTGAATCTGATCCTCTCTCTACTTCAAAAATATCTCATATTGAAATTGATGGCCTATTAAATAATAGTTTAAATGATAATATGTTTTTTAATAAACACATGTGAACTTATAATTATGTTCATCATTTACATGATTTCTATTTAAATGGTAAAAATGTGTCTTCTATTATATTAACATGTGATACTACATTACTGACTAAAAATATAAGTGATACCAATGACTATACCTCACCCCCCATTTACTAGATTAGAACCTATTTCTCATCGTAACCTCCATGAGGGTGATATCTAATTTCCCTCTCACTATGTCCAAGATATCAACATGCCAAAGGTTATGGTGAGTAAAACCAAAGGTCCTCTATGCAGTTTACCAATGGATAAAATTAATAATAAGATTTATAAATTAAATGAACCTCTTGATGGTGCTAATATATCTTCATTAGAGGTAATCTATTTTATGCATGTTTTGGGTTCTTTACAACAATAATTACACCAACCCACACTAGAAATTAAAGAATACTACTTTTGGGTTGAGTCCAATACCATCCATGGAAATCCTCTACCATGTATAATCTTGACTAAATTTTTTAAAAAGTGTCACATCCATTTTTTCCCCTATGAAAATTTGAATCATTAATTAGTGGAGTTATGTGTTGATTATTGGTAGATATATTGTTATTTATTAAATTTGGATCAGTATATGATACTTTGAGATAGTTTTTACATATATTTAATTATCTTTATATAATTTTTGAATATATTTCATTATGCATATATAAATGCTTTAGGTCACAATTTTTATGGATTATTTGTATCTAGAAATTTGTTATAGATGTTGATTATTATTATAATATTGGATAACTACTATTTTTTTTATGAGTTGGATGTAGGATATTTCCACCCTCATTGATAGTGTGGAGGGAGAGTATCATTAGAGGGGATATAAATAACTATATTGGGGTAGACATAGATTACCAATGTTATACCCTACTATGCTAACTTAAACAAATACACTATTTATTTATTAGTTATAGTTAACCATTTATAAGTTGAGAACTAAATGATTCCAAATCATTATAAACTATAATCATATAAGCCCACTAACTTGACAACCTATTTAGTACTAATATATAAACCAGTATATATACTAAAAAGCTAACCATTCAATACAATAAAGTAAACAAGTACTATAATTACTGATGTGGTTCATAAATTAGTCATAAACATATTTATAACCACTATTATTTATAGTTTTATAATAATATTCAAATAAATAGCTATTTCTATGTTTAATATCCAACCATAGTAGGGTATAATTAAGTATAATATCAAATATACATAATAAAAGTACATAGGTACAATATAATGAAGCTAGTGCAACTAATACTAATAAAATTAAAATAGTCACAAATGTACTTACAACCATTGCTATTACAATTTCATAATAAAATAAAACATAATGAGTACTAAATAACATATGAGTGACCCATATAGATCCATGAACCATGAATATAGACTGAGTATAATTCCATTTGGTTGATTTAACTGATCAAGGGAGAGGATCATTCGAGTGCTTTACCTCCAACCCTGAAACAATGGTCTCCTACACACTTCCCCACTAGGAGTGGACCTACCCTTCATAGAGGGGAAAATAAAAATACTATGGATATCAAAAAACAATTATAACACATGTGTGTACTATATTATTACATATAACAATTAAATAGATCATCAAATCCATTCCTCTATCTAATTGATATTAGAAAACACATGTAGACTAGAAATATAGTGACATGACAATGTCTCAGCTATAACACTACTTTGGCCAAATTTATCATGATAGAATTCATATATAATAATCTAAGTCAATTTCACTCACTACAACTCTCTACTACTGAATCATACATAATAATAATATTAGGAGGGGTAATATATATTTTAAAAAAATCTATATATAATAAATTTAAAACTATTAAATATATATATATCTATATCTTATAAATTATAAAATATAACTTATTTATAATGTAATATAATATTCTTATAATTTTATAGATTATATTACTTTATTATAAACTATTAAAATAATTATAAATTTATTATATGCCTTACTCATTGGTATACTCATATATGTAACTCTTATCATCCATACATAACATAAAAATTTAAGATTCAAAATAAAATCATTAAATAACATGAAACCATGAATGATAATCATAAATATTACTATCAATATACAACATATATGTTTAACTAAGAATAAGAATCAAGTTAGTCTATCATTTTTCTATCAATATATCACCCTATTTATAAAACAACATGCGCATCTAATGTTATTCTAGAGTCAAAAATATATTTCACACACTTATACTCAAGAGATTCATAAAAATCCATATTATAAACTTCAACATTAAAATATACAACCATCTATAAGATCAAGACAATCTTATTAAAAGCAATTTGTATATATACTTTTAATTTTTCTCCAACATTTACAACTGGTACTATTTCCAACATCATCATTAGTAATCATTGATTTATCAAGTTAAAATACATATACAAAATGCCTATTAGTCTAAAAATCAAGACATTATATATTCATACATATTTTATTTATTATGTATAAATTTCATTATTTTAAATCAAACAAACATAATAAGTCTCAACTTTCACTTAACCACAAACGTGACAGATATAGGTTGGTCAACAAGTCATATCCTGAACCCAATATGTATGGAAATTTCAATTAGAATCAAATAATTTTGAGTTCCTACCCCAAAATATCCCTCAATAACAATTCGTAACAATATAACTATTATCATTACATAGAAAACAATGTATTCTAAAAAGACATGAATGTCTAAAAAAATTTAACTCGATAAGTTTCTTGATCTTGACTCATCATATTATATTATGAAATAATACCATAGTAGAGTGGAATCACATATTTATCTTATTTTTCAAATAAATTTTTGCATATTCAAAATTAAAATGGCAAAACTATTTTCCATACATGAAATATTCTTTAGTCTAGAGTGAAAATCAAGTCACTCTAAGTCTCATTGATCAAACATATTTCTTGTTTATAACATAAAATTGATATTAATTCTTAGTCAATTATTTCTAGTTTAACACATGAAGACAATTCATGTGTTCTTATCCATTCCCTTATAATTACATAAATGATTTGGGTTAAAATAGATAACCATATATCTATCATATTTCTATTACCACATTTATTATGATAGAATAAGGTACACCTCAATCAATAGGTACTTGACCATGAGTCTCAATAGTTTGGCCTAATTTTTACTTCAAATATACTTAATCATTTTATGAACTTTATATTTATGCATACAAGTATAGTATCTACTCCAAAACCATACGAAAGATTCATGAAACTTCAACCAAGGTCTTAAGACTATAATCCATTTAAAAACTATTCTTGTATTTGTTTTACTTCATTGTGATCTAATAATGAAGAATTTCATTCCACAATAAGATTGTATTTAGGTCATTCTTAATATCTAATTCATACATCATTATAATCTATTATTAAAGCTTTAATACTTAGAAATAATACACTACTCTTAATATAACTAATCTAAACAACTGTATAAAGGAAGACTTTTTTCAATTGACAATATCTGGTTGCTGAAAGTTATTATAGACTCAATCATTATCTACAACCATATGAAATACTTTAATAAATTATAAAAACAATAATTTTATTCTTTTGATAGATTTAGACCAATTATGTAGCATTAAAAAGGTGAGATCAACTATTTATTAATGTAAGTCCTTAATCATGTGTTAGATCTTCTATATACTTCATACAAGTATAAATGTTTATAAATCAAATGAAGAGGTGTAGTTCTAATCTAAACAAAAAATAATTATTACATCAATTAATTATTTTTACTAAGATTCTAAACTCATTATTTATGTATTGCACATCAATGTTTTACATCATATTGAATGATTATATTGTATAATTTTTTTGTAACAACCCTACCAAGGTTTACCAAAATATTGTAGTTTAATAACAAATACACTTTTTCAACACAAATATTTCACAACAAGAAATCCTAACTAGTGATCTTTAACTAACTACATTAATTCAGTTAACCATTACAACTATAGCTAATCCACATATCAAAGGATCACTATTTACAAATATAAAAATCATGAACATTACTGAGTAACTATAACACTACATCTCAACATAGATGATATAGTACACATTTAGCCATTTTTGATATAATATTATATCCTCTGTTGTAGAATAAAAATTCATAATTATTATAGTTTTTAGCAATACATAAGATATTTAAAATAATAAAACATGATACAAATCTCCTCTCAACAGAGTATCCATGACTCAAGAGTCTCTACAACTCAAGTATCAATATGTAAATCTCAAGTATAGTACTCTATATGAGAGGGAGAGCATCATCCGAATGATTTTCCATACCAACCATGAACCATATATCCCCCGCACTATCTCCCAAACAATGGGATGACCCTCCATTCATGGATGGGTATATCATGATGGTATGGTAATCTAGAGTAACAATCTAAAACCTATATGTCAAAGATATCTAATACATAATGTGTACCATAAATAAATCCATTTTAATATGATATTGTACAAATATGAAAACTATATCAACATATAAAATGATAATTTTTATCAAACATTACTTTGGCTAAATTTTTTCAATAATAAATGACCTCTAGGATAATTCAAACTTATTCACACCACTTGATTGGATTTACCCTTATCTTGCATTGACGGTGTTAATTAAGATGGTGGAATTTGCATGTTGCTTAATTAGGGTCATGAATGCAAGATTTAGTAAAAATAACAATATAAAAACTAAAAGATTCATTCATCATTTTTAACTTTAGCTAATCATATAATACACTAAAACTAGATGTA